>VWZZ01003508.1:396796-432184 GCA_013399095.1 Psophia crepitans
GCCGGTGAGTTTTGGCTATGGGCTTCAAACCCCCGCCGTCGTACCGTCCCTCTCCCCATTTCTGGGTGCAGCTTCCACGTACTTTGCGGTTTTTTCCCTTAGTCTTGTGCGCCTGACGTCACTGGTGACGTGTTTGCGATTAGAAAGCAAACACTCCTCAGCGCGGGTAGATACCTGGAGGGTGGGTGTCCAGGGGAAGGGGCCAGGCTCGTCTCCGTGGTGCCCAGTGACAGGACGAGGGGCAATGGGCACAAACTGGGACACGGGAAGTTCCACCTCAGTATGAGGAGAAACTTTACCCCTCTGAGGGNGGTGACGGAGCCCTGGGACAGGCTGCCCACAGAGGCTGTGGGGTCTCCTGCTCGGGAGAGATTTGCAGCCCACCTGGATGCCACCCTGTGTGCCCCGCTGGGGGTGCCCCTGTGCTGGGGGGTGGGGTTGGGCTGGGTGCCCTCCAGCCCTGCCAGCCCCCGCGCAGCTGTGAAAGCCGTTGCTGCGAAAGCAGACCGCACACCGGGAAAGGCATCTCCGGGCATCCTTCCCCAGCCCCGGAGCACGGGATAGCTCTTTTATTTAACAATAAATACCCTCAGCAGCTGCAAAACACTTGCGTTGTGCCTTTGCCCCCTTCCCCAGCCTGCAGCATGGATTACCTCTCCCAGCCCGGCTTCCTCAGCGTCATCGCTGGCGTGGCGTGCGGCGTGTGCCTGGGATGGGGCATCCGAGGGCGGCTTCTGAGGCAGCCCAAAGCCGGAATGGCTGCGCCTGCCAACCACCTGGGGAGCGAAACGAACGTCATGGGAGAGTCCGGGGAGTTCAAGATGGTGCTGATTGTCCGCAACGACTTGAAGATGGGGAAGGGTAAAGTGGCGGCACAGTGTTCCCACGCTGCTGTTTCCGCCTACAAGCAAGTTCAGAGAAGAAATCCCGAACTGCTGAAACAGTGGGAGTACTGCGGGCAGCCGAAAGTGGTCCTCAAAGCTCCCGATGAAGAGACTCTGATCCAGCTCCTGGCTAACGCTAAACACCTCGGACTGACTGTGAGCTTAATACAAGATGCCGGTCGTACTCAGATAGCTCCGGGCTCCCAGACCGTGCTGGGTATTGGACCGGGACCGGCTGATGTAGTTGATAAAGTTTCTGGTCACCTAAAACTCTTCTAAACTGGGGACCAAAGGAAGGTGAATGCATTGGTGTGTATCAGTACTGAAGGGATAAAAATCCAGGTTTGGGGATTTTTCTGTATGTTCTCTCAGTATAAATAAAATAATCAGGTTTTGTAAGCGGCTTACATTTGCAAATCATGAGTTTCTCTAGCTTCTACCACGTTCTAAAGGGGAGAAAGAAAACGCTGGGCTGAGGGGAGGTCAGGAAAGCAGAGCTGGCAGAATTTTAATACCCATAAGGAGGAGCCCAGCGTACGTAGGTCTTGTGCAACTGACTGAGGATTTTGTAATTTGAATAGAAGCGTTAGTGAGGTTTAAGTGAACTTGTCCCATGTGCCAGGAATGACGGGTTCCCCCCTGCCTTCCAGGAGGGTTTGTTTTGAAGACATCAGAGATTAGCTGTGGAAGCCGTTAAAAAATTGCCCCACAGAGCTGGGGGCAGCTGGAGCCAGCTTCCTGCGCCAACCGCTTCCGAGTAACTGATGCAACAGCTCCTCACTGGTACGAGAGCGCTGGCGTTACAGAGGCTTCGCAGCCCAGCCCCTGGGGGGGCTGCGGGGAGCAGCTGCAGGCCACGCTCCTTGTGGTGCTGCGGGAGCCTGCAAGCAGGTCAGCAGTGCCCCCCATAGCGCAGCACAGGGGTTACCCGACCTACAGCCAGCTTCTCATACAGCAACTGAATCCCAGCACAGCAAGGTTTAACAAGTCATCTTGATGTTGCCTGACAGAGTTCAGATTGTGCTGATCACGGCGCACATGTAAGTTGTACCCTTGCAGCTCCAACACTCAAACACAGCGCTTGCTGGGTGGGCTTCCTACAAGTCACGTTTTGTAACAGCGCTGCTGCTGCTGCGCACATCTCACGGCCTCTCAGCCACGTCTGCTGCTCTCACACAGTGTACTTCATAGCGCCCGGCT
Organism: Psophia crepitans; assembly: GCA_013399095.1. NCBI lineage: Eukaryota > Metazoa > Chordata > Aves > Gruiformes > Psophiidae > Psophia > Psophia crepitans. The sequence goes on from VWZZ01003508.1 coordinate 398,881, forward strand.
GGATTCGTCTCCAGCCCTCCAACGTCCCGCTGAACACCAGAGGGGCTGAACCACAAAGCCTGAGTGTAATAAACACAGAAAATGGAGAGGCCTTTATACCACACCTCTCTCTTAGGCATAACGCTTTCACCAAGACTGACGCTACTCACTGCAGATTCCTACTCCAACACGCTTTTGGACAAAGACCTAGAGCCTGTGGCAGCCTAAGCCCCCCCACATGCCCCACCCAGCACTACACATGGAACTGCTGCGGTGACGGGCTGACGGGATCCCACCCTGCAGCTGGGGAGCCACAGGGTGAACACGAAGGAGTCGGGCTCAGAGCTAGACCCTGACCCTGGGGACAAGAAGCTCCTACAGCCATCACAGAGAGGGCCAGTGCTGTAATGCTCATTGCACTCAAATATGACAGTATTCATAGAGAAACATTTAAGTCAACTTTATTTGAAGCTAAATATATTTAAGGCAACTTACATACCTAGAACATGATCTCAATTTAACTGACACACCCTACCACAATCCTAACGTATCACCTGGTCAATATGCTGGAGCTGACCATAATGCAGCCAGCTCTGGAAAAGTGCTATTTTCTTCTCTCTGGCATAATCTTTCTACAGAAAAAGCATTACAGATTTTCTTGTATTGCCCCCTCAGTGCAAGACACCACTAACGGTCTCCGTTGCCGCTCTTCTAATGGCCCCTCATAGCCTTGAACGTACGCACTCACGTGGCCCAAACTACCAGCACTGTAATAATACTTGGTTCGAGTTCAAAGGTCCTTTTTGAAGACAGTAAAGTGAAGCTACCACTATGCAGCATGTCCACAGTCCAGTAATTTATTTTTAAATTGAGTAATTTCAAATTGCACAAACGAAACTGAACAGCAATATGCTTGAATTCTCTCTTCTGTACACTCAAAACAGTGATCTAAAACACCACAATATCCAACATACACAAACCTCAGGGCAGGGTTAGTAAATACACAGATTGGAATCATGGTGCTCTGTTCCTGAATGGAATGTCCCACAAAAGCACAGGATACAGCACAACGTAAGGTCATCTGTTACATATGGAGTGAGCAAAAAGACACTAGCATTTTCTATATGCGTAACTGGAAAAACCTGCATAGGTTAAGGAAAAAAAACCTTTTACTCATTTTAAGTCAGGCAAGGTTGTCTGTACGCATTTTAAATTCTTTTAGAGCTACGCAATCCAACCAGGGTAGGATATGCTGATTAGTGTTGTCTCTTGTCAGCAGTCTTGCAAGGTCAAATACAAGTATCTTCGCTTTAGCTTTCTCCGAATATACAGTGAGACTTAAATGCATTTAGAATAGACAGTACATACCGTAAGCTGCTCACATACAATGAACTTAAGATTCAATATTAGAGTTTAACACTATAGAGTGCAAATCAGAATCTTCACAATAGACTTAATGGTAAGAAGCGGTCCTGCAAAAGCCCACTTGAACAAAGTTGTTTAAACTATTCCCCTTTTAAAGTAAAGTCTAAATGACATGGAATGTGAAACAAGATTTAACATAAGTGATTCAAATAGTTTGCGCTAGAAAAAACAGTCCTTCATGAAATAAAGGTTACAAGAACACGAGGCAGAACTCTTGCTTTTCCCTGTTATGAGTTAAAGCGGGGAGGGACGGTGGAGTTTCAGTAAGAAAATACGCTAGCTCCAAACTGACTTGTGCTGCATCTTACATGCTGTACCCAAAGCCGGGCTGCGGTTGCCCGTAGGGAGGTGCAGTGTAGCCATAGCCAAAAGGTGCTTGTGGAGGAACTGCAACACTGGGTCCTGCTGTCAACATGAGCTGGGGCTGACCTGGAAGACAGAACAGTTCCACAGCTTTATTCCTCCATACTGAGAGTCTGGCCAGCAGAATTCCTGTAGCCTCCCTGTAGACGTTTGGGTGTTTACCCACGAGTGCCCACTGCCCTGGGTTAGGGTCCTCTGCAGCCTGAACGGGGATGTCCCCACAGAACGTCGGGACAATACAGTACATGGCTAAAAATCCTGCACTGTGAAGGACGTGGAGACTGACACATTCTTGAAATCTGGGGCAAGTAATTTAAATTTACAGAAATCTGATGAGGAGAGAGAAGAGAACAGCTTCCTATCCCTTCGGCACTGGGCTGCCCCCCCGAAGCATCAGTTTGCCTTTTGAATAGCATTTCCTGCTCCCGTTGTCTTAGTAACGGCTTCATTTAAGGCCAGAGTCCTATGCTACCGCGAGCCTGATGGGAAGGCTTGACCCCTGCAGTCCCAGGGTACAGAAACACCTAAAACATTCTCATAAGCCACGTTCACTGCAACAGAATAGTTTGTTGTGGAGAATTACGCCTTGGTAAGTGTCTGACTTTCAGCTACTTATGATACGATTTAAGTCCAATACTTTGTAGCTGTAACAGCATGTTAGGCCAGGGCCGTTTCCAGACTAGCTCAGCCTTATAGTACCAATTCAAACATAGTAAGAATATTAAGCGTGCGTAAGGACAACTGCTGCAACGCTTTTTGCTTCGGAGACAATGTAGATTGGAATACTTGTCCCACCGGTGCTCAGAGCTAGAAACATCCCACCCAGTGGCTGCAGAGCTAATATGTCACAGTTGTGGTACTGCTCCAGGGCGCGGTGACTAGAGGTGTCAGCTATACGCTGGAGGCTCCTTTATCACCAGGAGGAATTCAGATTTGTAACTCTTACTAGAATAAGTGGAATAACCTGGCTACAAAGGAAATATCCAAGACAGCAGTGAAGCAAGTGAAGTCTAGAATACCCACGCTCCTTTTCTTTAGAAAGCGCTTCCTGAATGACAATCTTAAATCCTGCACCCCATGTCCAATCTTAGCGGCAGCAGCAGCGTTAGAGTGGTACTTGATCTAGTATTTTTGAACACGTTCCTTTAAGACTTGATTTCCCAAGGACTTCTGGGAAAAAACATGACTAACGAGGTGTTGCTTTAGAAGCAAAATGCATTACTGACAACAGAGGAACTAAAGCCTTACCATAAACAATAGGTTGTGTTTCTGTAGCTTGCTCCTCTTCCTTTCTCAAGGACTCTGATGCATCCAGTTTATCCACCTGGAATTGAGACCAACAATTAAAAAAACTGCTCTAAAAGAGGTACTTACTCATGGCAGAGAAGTGGAAAAGCCTTAGTGGTATGTTAACACCCATCAAGAAAAGGAGACCATTTACAAGTTAAGATCAATTCAAGTAGCAATGTTGGTACTGGTGCAGTCAAGATTGTCCGTTTCCTGAAAAAAAATCCCCAATTGAGGGATTTGGGGAACTTCTTTGAAAGCTCACTCCAGGCTGAAGCTTTGTACAAAAGGTCCCGTGCTGGACTAGAGCTACTTTGACATCAGTAAGCTCATCAGCGTTGCTCCAACTACTTCAAACCAACAGCCTTAGGACACAAACTCAGATTTTAGCACCATGTCAGCTGGAGACCTTTGGTGGTGGAGCAATTACTAAGATAGTGCCCAGACCTGGAGAAGTTTCCCTGAACAGAACACTGAGGCACAGGAATCCGAGGTTGGTATTTGTATACAGCAGACTGCAATAGCATCCGACATGTCACTTGAGCCTCAAGATTTCACTTTCCAAACCCATTCACTCATGCAATTTAAGTTCAAATGCAGAGAATGCATGTGTATAAGACTTGCTTTCCACTCTAGAACTGTGTGGCAGTCAGCCTAAACCCACAAACACTCCACTTGTTCGAGCTTAATACGCAGTAACAAGACTAGCCAGCTTCACTCTGCTGCACTGCAAGTGCAATGGTGCTGTTAGCCCACCCCTACAGAAAAGCAAGAGAAGAAACTCGTTCTGTAGTAAAATACTGCTTGTTACTAAAATGGATCCAAGGAAACTCGGCATTACTACAGTCTAAGGCAGGCCCTGAAACTCAAACCACAAAAATTAAATACTGATGTTGTTACCTGGGAGGTAGGACTTCGGATAAAGTCAGAGACAATCATGCCAATTACTTTTTAAGACAACTCATAAACCAGATTAGTCTTGAATTTCCTTTGTGTCCTTAACAAAGGAGTCTGAAGACAGGTTTCCTGTACTTACACAGGGTCAGCATTACTTATTCAGCTACACCAACATCCATGAGCTGAACAGTTGCCATCTCAACTGTGCTACATTATCAAATATTTGCAGGCAGCCTTTCTTCTGTTTAGCTGTGAATTACATGTTCTATAAACCTCTTAATTTGCAACCTCAATTAGAGGCATAAATCCAGGAAGTGGCTAAGTCCTGAGCTTTATGAGTTCATTCATTGACTGGGCTTCCACAGCAAGCCTTTTCATTGCCTCACACCAGTATCTGGCTTGCTGCTGTCAAAGCGCACAGGAGTGTATTCCAATGCTTCAAGACTCATTTCCAGACGCTGTGCTGAGAACTGCACTGTTTTTAACTCAAATAGCAACACACTGAACACAGAAGCACAAGTTTAGAGATGCAAATCCAAGGAGAATGTGCAGAATTTGCTGCTAAGTAGAAGCATTTGGCTTACACGCACTTGGAAAGCCCCCAGCCCAGGACATTTAAGGCATTTTTGACCCAGTTTTGATGCCTCCCCTCAGAGCTAAACAAATATTAACAACAACAAGCACAAGTTTGAAACCAGCCCACAGGATGGTTCTTACACCACTTGCTTGAGCATCACCAGGTTCAGTACCCTACACACTTGTAGCAAGATTGTTTTAAAGGCTTTTCCACAGGGACTGCAATAAGCTGCAGAGGAAAAGTAACATGCATTCAATGTTATCGTGTTATGTGTGCATGAAAAAGATGCAAAAGTACTGAAGCAAGAGTGAGGTCTGAAGATGACTGCCATACAGGCTCCCCCCAAAAAACCACACGCAGCCCACAGCAATGCCTTGTAGCTTAAGGAGTAGTGGGATGTAATTGCAATGACTGCTACACATGCGTAGTTTATGCAAACACTGCAGTTCGATTACCTTTTTTCACACACACGCTCTCTTACTGCCTCACTTACTAGCTGCTGAAGGACCTTACACTACGCATTTTAGTCAGGTTAGCCTTGAGTTCCAGTGGTGTAATTACAGACATCTTGTCACCAAGCAGCAGTTTGCATTTAGTCCATCTTCAAGCCATTTGTCAGTTCGTTCGCCCTTTGCTCAACCACATTAATGGAAAACTCACACTGGGGCTGACCTCTGGTCTAAGGAGAATCGGAGCGGTATTCGTACAGAAGCAGATGGACAGAAACCTTAGAGAGTGCCCTTTGCAAGGGCAAAATTGCATAGCAAAAGGCAAGCCTCAAAGTAGCCTCAGAAGAGCAGTATTACCTTTTTTCTTTTTCTTTTTTAAAATGAGGTAGCAAGAGAAGTTTAATGAAGCTGAAGAGCTTGGAAGGCAGTCTTTTTTTTGCACAACTACGAGAAATTTACTACAGGGAGGAGAACCACAGACTTTGTCTAATAGCTGAAGTTTTTAAGTTCCTACGTGAACTAGAGCACCACGTGGATTAGACTAGCACCATAAGAACTGGACACCTGAATGAGGAAGAGTCTCTTCTGAAGCAGCTAGTATCTACTCTGCCTACTGCCAGCACGCATTAGTAACGGTCAAGAGATCAGGAACTGGATCACAGTCCTTAAACTAGCAAATGCCATATCGATTTATGGTTCAGAGACAGCACACCAAAAGTTTTCTTATTGTAGGAGTTTCTTCCAGTCAGATTGGCCATTAGACAGTAGTACTTGTGTATCCTTTCGATACTAGGTTGACTGTGATCCAACTGATCGCCTGTACGCCCTTCCCTGATGATCTATTAGCTTATTAGTAGCAAATGAATCTACTTTTGTCCTACAGCACTAGCTACTTGTAAAGTTAAACAATTTGCATATGCTTTAGTGATATTTTGTTTGGGGAAAAAGCAGTAGCAGCAGTGTAGTAAACGTAGGAAAGAAAAAAAACTCATGCAGAATCCTTAGACTTAGTCCTCCAGACTTAAAGATGGAAAACAAGAATCAACTTTCACCTTTTCCTTTATTGCATCAACCTGCAAAGGAATTCAGAAGGTGCAGCTTAGAAAAATCAAATTCCATATTTAGCATATAAAAGGTAGAAACAAAAGCGTCAGGGAAGAAATAATTAAGGAACAGGCGAGTAAAAACAAAGATACACCAGAAGTATCTGCTTTAGAAAGGCAGCTCTGCTTGTTGCTAGATCTTACTGCATTAATTTCGTTAGCTACACTACAGTTATATCCTAACCCTTTAGCAGATTATTAAGTTTTAATCTTTAAGAATCCTACTCCAAGACTACTACTCTCAAGAGAGGCCTAATATTAGCTTGGTACATCAGGCATATCTGACAAGCAATGTTACTGCTTAGCTAGCTCCCCACCTCCCCCCAAATTACAGCATTTAAGGACTGCAGATTGCTGTAGGACTGCAGAGTAGGCCTGCCTTCAGAAGTAATAGGCAAATCTTCTTTGGACAAACAGGCACTCCAGTCGTCATCAACTCAAGCCTGAGTTAAGCTCTTACTTCTCACAGAGTCTTAATCATTAAGGAATTTACACCATTTCACTGAAGACACTTTAAAAGCTTCAGGTGGGTAAATCTTGCTAGTGACAGTTGGTATTTAACTCAAATCTGGTTCAAGTCTGTCAGAGCATTAATACATTCCCCATCCTAAGTCACTTCAAACAAAAGCTGAGTCATAATTAGTGCAATTAAGTATCAGAGCCACATTTTAGAGTTAAATGCACAGCAGACCAAGTTAAGTCAAGATCTAGCTATTAAGCTTTTTTAGTATACAGTCTAGAATTTCGTTAGAATTTAATCCCAGCTGGGATTCCTGACTGACACGGCATATGAAAAGCCTGAACCCTGGATCTACTTTAAGACACTGCCCATGGCCAGGCAAATACTACTGATGTAGGTTCTGCAATAGGTAGGTAGATAGGGTGGAGCCTGCAAGTGTTTCAGTCTCTTAGAGGGCGAAGTCTCTCCCCAGATGGACTGAAAAATAAGTGTGGACATGGACAGACAGACATTTGACAAAGCCCATATCGATGTTAGTAGCAAGCAGACAGTCTCAAGGCATACACCACAGTGACCAAGAAGCTTGCAGCGTCAGAGAAGCTCCTACCTTGGTCAAGTATTCCTTCATGACCTGAATAAAGTATGGCATGGCAAAGTCCATGATGTTGTGCCGCCACGCTGTTTCCAAGACAACATCCGGCCTCAGGAGGTCGTAGCAGGTGAAGAGACAAGCACCAAAGCATTCTCTCTTGTTCTCCTGCAAGAACCACTGCAACAACTCTTCTGCCAACTCAGTATCTTTGGATTCTGAAGCGTACTGCATTGCATCCTACAACAGGAGAGAGTCTGTTCAGCCTCAGGTGCCATAATAAATACACGCGCTGACATGGATGCGATAACTAAGCTGCAATCTGTTACTGACATTAGCAGAGGGGAGGCACCCTATGACTTATTTCCAAGAAATCTGTCTGTCTGCTGCCACTCTGAAGCAAGATTTGCCAGATTAGCAACAGGCACCACCTAGTGGCACCCAAAAGATGCAGCTTTACTAGGAAGTTAGGCGTCTCCAAACAAGCCACGTAAGAAGTGGCCTTACCTTATACAGTCTGTCCTTCTTACAGAGTTCTACACTCTGTTTCCAGCGGTTGTTTCCTTTGAAGAGATACGCAGCGATTCTTCGGAACTCTATTAGTTCATGTTTCTCCAAACGTTGAGCAAGAGAAATGTTGTCAAAGTTGTCATAAGCATCTATAGAAGTCCTAAGGGCCTGAATTAAGGAGAAAGAAGTTATTCACATCTCAGATGTAGAAAGTGTACCCACAAAGATGCAAACATTTTCCATACATCTTAGTTCTGTATTGCTGCTTTAGGAGTATGAAATATTTCAGTCAGACTTGCAGAGAATTTTTTTTTTGGGGATGCTGGTGTTCACCACACATGGAGTTAAGGGTATTCCAGTGAACATTTTTCAGTAGCGATTACTGAGGTTAAAAGCCTCTGAATATCAGACAGCTGTTCTCTGAAAACAGTAGAACAGCTAGACATTGCGACTGTTTGCTTTTTCTGGGAGTTCTTTCCTTAGCACTCACTGTTTGCCTTAAATAAAAGCTGATCTGTCAACCCTCCTAACACAGTAGCCAGCCTATCCCCAGTAGGAATGACCCAAAGAGCTCCCAGAAAGCCACGAACAATTCTCCACTTCATCCTTGGCTAGTCACCTCTAGGTCAGCTTGAAGTGGCAAACACCACAGATTTAAGGAATGCAAGTTAGCAGCAAGCAGCTAAAATCTACTGAAAATGAGAGACACCTGTGTTTCTAGGCATTAAAGGCACACCCACGGAACAGAAGGCTAATACTGTAACGACAGAGAAGCCATCCTGAAGAGAACTTTGAAATTCAGGAATAGCTACTTATATTATGAAGCATACAGAACATGCAAGTCGATACCCGTTCCAGATACTACCATCTCAGGACAAGACATACCTGGTAGTCTTCTTCAATAATGAAGAGGTTGTTCAGGGACTCATTCACTGATTTGTTGTTGTGATTTTGAACAGAGCGCAAGTAAGGCTTAACCAGGGGTAGCTGTTTAACCTTCAAGGAATCAGGTAGATAAATTTAAGTCAAGTAACTTTTTGTACAGGTCTCCTAGCATCTTCCCTGCGAGACAGTGAAATAGCTAAGCATTTTAAAATGCTACTACATCTAAATGCTCTTCCAATTGCAACTTGTTCTTTGATCTGGATAGCAGGAAAGTTACCTTTGTGAAGAAGGTGACAGCACGAGTGTGGTCAAGCCGAGGGGACAACACCATCAGCAGATCATTGAGCAACAGAGGTTTAAATTCCAAGTAGAATTGTACTGCCTTGTAATAGAGTTCCACATTGGCCACCTACAGATGAGTAAGGATGCACATTCAGAGCAGAAACTTGATTGTAGAGAAATACAAATGAAAGGCAGACGAAATACAGACATAACCTTAGATTTTCCAGCACAACTGAGCCACCCATCCAAGACTCATTCTTGTCTTTAGAAATCTCTTTAGTTACTGCAGTTGACTTGCTTTGAAATTATGTTGTAATATCAAGAACTTTGAATTTTAAACAGGCTGCTAGCAAAAGGAGAGCTCTGAAGAGCTCATTACAAGAAATTTACCTCCTTTTATTAGGAAAGCAATACCTTAGTGATGATATCTTTGAACTGGCCTTCCTTCCACGCATCTGTTGGGTGATTCATCATTGTGATTATGGCGTTATCATATTCTTCATACTTATCATACAAGAACACCAGTTCAGCCCAGAGATGGGCTTGTTCTGCAGCTCTCAGAACCTAAGCAAAGGGCATATTAGAAACTCCAGTTAACATATATCGCTGTCGGTGTCCATCAGTGCTCAGGTTTTAGCGCTATTAACCTCAAGAGCAGCTACTGCAAAAGCCAGGGTACAGACAATCCCGACAGATGCCTTTTAAGTTAAATTTGAGGCCTCAGACTTTCACCTTGGGGATGTTGACTCTGGACCAGAACAGCTCCAAGTGCTCCCTCATCTTCTGTGGTTTGAACTTGGAGTAGAGAATTGCTAGCTCTGTAAACATCCCCATGTGTGCTCGCTCAAGTCCAAGCGCTGCTTCCAGCATAGTTATCAGCTCTTCAAAGTAGCCACGATCCTAAGAGATACAGACAGTTAGAGATGTTTCAACATTAGGAGCCAATCTGGCTTTCCAGCTTTGGACAGAGTTGCCATCAAAGAATTTAGACTGTGAGTGTAAAACACAAGTCAGCTTAATTACCTGGTAATAGTTGATTAGCTCTTCCAACTCATCTGCATGCACTACAATATGGAGTCCACACATCTGGGCCAGGCGGAACTCTTTTCCATCAACACAAGCAAAGCAGACCTAGAATTGACAATTGCATTATTGCTTATAATCAAAGCTTCTGAAGAGGCTACAGCTTTGAAGTCCCTTAACTTATTCCATCAGTAACTTTACCTCCTTCCATGTGCGAGTACTGTTTGCTTTCCGAGCACCATCCACAGCTGCCTGGTATTCACCTAGGTGAACTAAAGTCGAGGCTAAACGGCCGAAGTTGGACACATTGTTATACAACAGCTTAGCTGCTTCATACATCTTTTCATCATAACAGCGATCGCCAACCTACAGGAGACCATAATCAGGTTATTCTTGCGACTTTTCAGTCAAGAGCTTATGTAAAGTGTGTAGCGTTCAAGCCATTATCAAAATGGAAATGCCTTTGAAGTCCAAAATCCAAAGAGATGGAAGTCCCAACACCCCTCTGGTCAGCCAGGCCTAAGGAGCCTGCTGCTGTGATTCTGCAAAACTGAAACTCGGTCTCACTCACTTGCTGGATATGTGCATTGTTGGGTCCATTGATAAACTCCTCTAGCTCTGCTAGACGGTTTGTTTTAGCAAGAGCAAAGATCAATTCTGTTTCCACATATGACTCCCGGGCCTTCTTGCGTGCCATCTGGAGATACTTCACCAGTTCCTCCCAATTTCCTATGAAGCAGAGTTCAGAACGCTTAGTTCCTGCCGTTGAGGACACTTGTCCTTAAGCTATACTACCAGCTCAACCTAGTCTGATACAAGTATTTCTACAGCTGTTCCCCAACAACCAAGACTAGCCTTCATGCTGCACATGCTACATTAGATTAATACAGTCACCTTATGATGGGCTTAACTAAATAATTCCTGGTATTTAACTTCATGCAGAGACCTCCTTACTAGCAACTGCTCTGATAGAAGCCTCCAGCTAGCTCAAGAAGGTAGCTACAAGACCACTGATTATCTGCAAATAGAATACACTGTCTTTTCCCCTTCTTGTTTAGGACAGCCTTTGAAGGACTGGATTCCTTCACTGCATCAAGACACAGGTTTGGCAGAACTGCAGTTTGAGCAACAGACCACGCAAAAGAGCTGAGCAACATCCACAGCAAAGATTTAAATAAAACTTAATCATACCACTGGCATTGGCAGCTTGAACAACTTCCATGTACGAGGAAGGATCATCTGCTTTAATATATGAGTCAATCGCTTCCTTTACCATCCCTTTCTGAAGCTGTGCTTTAGCCAGCTGACTCCACACAGCAGGCTCATTGCAACGTTCAGCAAATTCATACGCACGATCCAGGTTTCCAATGTGCTCTATTAATACCTAAAGAAAGGGTTACCACGATCAGCCACTATCTATAAAGGTCAGTTTTACAAGACACTGTGTTTTACATTAGTACTTCAATCGATCCACAGTTGCTTTTAAAATAGGAACTTCTCTATACAACCCACACAGCATGAGTGATTTTACGCTTACAAAGTTTCATTTTACTAGAGGGTTCAATAGACAATGTTTGTTCTACTTCCTAAGACACTGAGCAGCTTGGGCCACTTTGCTAATTCGCATGAAGTACTGAAGTTGCAAGTTAACAGCAAAGTCCTGGTGTGAGGACGCACGGCACGAGGAGTTATTACAGACCTGTACAGCTGATGTGTTGACATCAAACTTCCTGAAGATAGCAAATGCCTCCTCGAACAGCTCATTGCTGATAGCTATATTGGCTATGTCTGGAGCATCATAGTTATCTAGGCGATTGATGTATTCCATGACACGGGTGCGATCAGCTTTAATAGCTGTAAGAATGAGAAGGTTCTGCAGATTCCTAAACAGAAAAAGAAAATATCAGTACATATCAAGTAACCATCAAGAAATTCACCTTCTCCTCTGGACTAAGTATTAGTTTATTTGCTGTTCCATATTACAGCGATTTAACACCAACATCAGGTATAATTTCAAGTTTCCTGTAACTTTAGTTTTGACTTTACACACCTGTGCTCACTAAACACAGAGTTATCAAGAACTATTTTCTCCAGTAGTTCAATGAGCTCATTAGGAAGATCTGCAGTCATGAAGGCCTTCACAGTAACAGATACTTCCTCAGGGTCCTGTGTCTCCGACAACGCAGTCTGTACAACCTGCAGGCAGAGTCAAGCCATCAACAAATCAGTTAAGTCCGGTACCCACAAGTCAAGTTTGGCCAGTAAAGGCTTTCAATGTTTTGCCAGTTGTACCTGGTCAATGAGCGGTCTTCTGTACGGGTTGCTTTCCAGTAGTACGCTGGCCCACAGTTCGGGGTCCTTACGGCGAACCAAGTAGCGGGAAAGGCTTTTGAAGAGGGAGTTCTCATTGCACACCTAGTGGAAGGCAAGGTTTATTCAGAGCGAAGTCACAGCTGCTGAGCCTACAGTGGCTGAGCTAATTGTATTGCCCCATCACATAAGCCCACCTGAGATGCAGACTAGAAATCTCAGGCTTTGATATTTCCACTAGCCTCCCATTCTAGGATGTCCAGGGGAGTCTCCCACTTCCCATTAAGTTGCAGAGGGAGATTAAATAGCTACGTATTCTATTAGAAGTGAGCAGTTCCTAGCTTAATACTTTTGAGAAAATAAATGCTTTTGTCACTCAAATATCTATCCCATGATACTCAGGTGAGACCTTAACCCATGAGTTGGCTGCCTTGGCATACATACGTTAATAAGTTCCAAATCACACTGTCCACGCTCATAAGCCACACAGGCCAGGTGAGGGTCCCTCTTCTCACAGTACTTGCCGACAACACGACTATCATAGTAAGGATTCTCACGCAGGAATCTTTCTGGGTTGTTGTTGCTATCAATGTATATTTTGGCCAGTGCATTGTGAGTCGCAGGCTCCTCACAACCCTCGTGAATTCTTGCTTCCAGCCAGGGCAGAAGCAGTTTCAGCCTAGAAGGAAGGAGTTTTCACATTAGAGAGGTTCACTGAATAAGAAGTATCCACTTGCAGTCACTTCACTAACCAAACCCAAGTTATAGTACTCCATTTTGACCTGCGTTCTGGTGCGTTATTGTAACGGCACAACTTTCTGATGCTATGAAGAACATCATATGCCAAAGACTCATTATCTGGAGGCTGCTTATGGGAGGTCCCCAGATCAACCAAGAAATAAACCAGATTTTTGCCACTTGCTCACTCAGTGGCAGCTTTAGCTATGTAACAAGGGCACGTGTTGATAGATGGGCAGTGTAACCGTCACCAGTCTGGCAGCATTAACGGACTTGTACAAGTTTAATACCTGTTCCTTTTCTCAACCTCTGCAACAAGTTCATCAGTTGAAAATTGACCTCTCACTACAAGGATAAGGTTCTTTATCACATCTTCAGAGCAATCCACATCAAGCAGTCCCCCAATAACAACAGGCAGACGGCTTGGATTCACCTAAACAGGATCATTTAAAGAAGTCAGTGTGTTGTCACACAGTATAGGCAGTCAATACTTATCCCTAGAAGTATGAATGAAGGCTGCTTGTTAAGATTGACCTCATCTTCCTGCCTTTACTCCCAGCTTCCTGGGGTTCTGAACGAGCTTGAAAGTCAATTCTTCAGTCAACAGGGGTTCACACCACAGTTCAGTGGCTTACTAACGCTCAGTCCCCATAGGAAGAGCTCCCGAGCAAGCCAATTTGTCCCTGCAGGAAGTACAAAGGAAAACTTTTTCTCCCTAAAACGCTGAAAGTTATAACTACCCTAAGAACGCCTAAGTTATTCTACCAAGTCTTCCTTCTTCACAAGGCACATTAATGGGGGTTACAGCTCAGCTTGAGTGAAGAATAATAAGAAATCTAAATCACATAAGGCTAACTTCCAAAGGGCACTAACGGGTACTTAGTGTCAGTCTCAACTATGAGGCTCTTTGCAGAATACTGGCAAACATAGCGCCTATGTTTGCCTTACATATAACACTAGAAAAGCTGAGCAGTTTGACTCGTTACAGCCAAGTGACAGATTGTAACTTACCTTCTGTACATAAATCTCAATGTATTTTTGGAGATTATTTCTGTATAAGTACAGCACCAAGTCGTGGACAAAGTCAAAGCGATCACATACAATGATGAGTGGTAACTGGTCAGTGAGTTTAGCTTCCTATAAAGAGAAGAGCTTCAGTAACTTGGTTTGGTTCTCAGGCTTAAGCAGACAAATACAGTCACTTAAACTGTTAAAGCAGATGAATTTGGAAAGCCAAAATTCAACAGTCAACCAAAATAATGACAGCTTATTGTTCAACTAATTGTTTGCAATATGTAGCAAGTAGGAGTACTCACACCCACTTCAGGGCCTACAGCAAGAAGCTTTCTGGAGTTTAACCCTACTCCTTTGCATGTCAGACCCTATAAAGTTTTACAACACAGTACGACTATTACAAGCCTAAGCTATCAACAGCATTTTCAGTTGCCAGTGGTGTTTGGTGTGCAGGATTAGCACTCTGGGATTTCAAAAGAAATTTAACCAAGACTAGATTAAGTTGTGGATCATAAAACTTATATACAGATTTGATTTCATGTTAAGTGCCATGTCTCTTGCAATACCTTCTAACTATGGATTTAGACAACAGTGAGACTCAACCTAGTAGCGGTACTACTTAAATTGCTAATCAGATTAGTTATCTAAAAGCATTCCAACTTTCAGCATAAGATTACAATGGTTACAGTACAGAAGTTTAATCTATGTGGCAGACAGCGTTCCGGATGCGTATTTCAGATCACTTACTCAAACATGCACATCCCAGAATATAATCCTACATATAAATTACATTTAAGGACTTTACACAGGGAGGCCTGTACTGGGAGATTTACCTGGTACATGTCCTGCACATTCCAGACACGGAACAGCACAAAAAACAATAGCTTTCATCAGGAATTTGACAGCTTAATAACTTATCTTAGGTGGTTTGATCAATTTACATACCTTACACCTCTGTGACACCAGGTTATTTTTATAGAATTGTCATTTGAAGAGTTTTGCCATCTTCAGATAAGATTGCAAAAATCTAAGACTACACTATGTAACTGACAAACATGAAGGCAGGAAATGTTCCCAGATAAAGTTTTCCCCTCCCACACTGTTTCTCAGAGGTTTCTAGCAGTGCTACATTCGTCAACAAGCTCAGCACTACCAAGTCTGCTTCCACACTTCAGAGGGGTTTCAGCAACACTCTGAACCCTAGCTCTGGCAGTCGGTCAGCACATCCTTACGCTGCCCAGCACATCCTAGCAGAGCTAAACTGCAGTTCACCCAACTGAAGTTTCACTAAGTGTGTATGAGCAAGGCGAGTGGGACAGATCAAACTTGAACTCTGAAAGCGTTTATGGAATTAATTGACACTATTCATTTGTTGTTTCAGTAGTTGCTCAGTTGAAGCTGATCACACTGCAAATAAGCATTAAGTTATGAACTCATTTGGCATTATGGTTGTTCTCAACCCTCAAGTTACCCGTTTCCCACTTTATAGCAGACATCTATAAGGAGTTTTAGATGAGCTGGTGCTATTATTACAGTTTAAAAGTTCAAGCCAGGTTAACTTTACTAAGAGCAGCAAGGAACTGACCTGATTCTCCATTTTTTAGATACCATTTGAGGCCCAGGCTCTTTTAGGAGGTACTGCCAAGATGCTAGATACCTCTGGTTTAAGAGGGCAGATGGGTCCTTAAGTACAAAGGTATTTCACAGAGCTGCCTCATTTCACCAGTGATACACATTGTATTTTATCAAAACCCCAAACAGGCCAAGACAGTCCAGTGCTACCCAAACATTACCTTGAGGAAGTTTTTAACACGTTCTGGATCATAGCAGTTACTTTCCCTGCAGATTCTTTCCACTTCTTTAATTTGTCCTGTCTTGCACGCAGCTTGAATATACTTGAAGTGCACATCTGGATCCTGGCTGAAGTTTACGATAGAGCCCAGGAAATAAAACAAACCTAGAGGGAAATAGTCAACATGTTATTCTGCTTAAGGACTTGAGTTGGATCCATATGACTTTTAAGCAAGGCTTCCAAGTTACGATTACATGAAAACTTGAACCTGACTACTGCAGAAGTTTATGAAAAACTGAAAAAAAGATTCAAGCACTGTAATTGTTTTACAGAGACCAGATTGTCCTAGCTGAGTTGAGCCTGGTTTTGTTCCCCATGTATTCAACAGACTAGTGTTATATGCAACTTTACTAAATGTATCATCACCAACAGCTTTGTTTAAACACCCAGCACAGGCCTTCCATACACCCCATAGACAGCAGCAAGGAAGAGTTTAGAAAAACAAAACTAGTTGTACCCAAGAGCTGCTATCACACCTTTCACCAAAACAAGCACACAGTGCCAGAGCTGCCTGCACAACTCGCAACAAAAGTTCACTTGAAGCTGATGCCACGTAACACCAGACTACTTTAGACAAGTGACTGCCAAGTCACTTAGTCAAGATTCATGTGGGTTTTAGAAAAAACGCACCTAGGCTGCCTATGCAAGAAACCTGTCTACGATAGCATCTTGTTCTGCTAACCATTCCCTAAATTCTACGAGTCTAAGATTACGGTGCGTTCTCAGTCTTTGAGTTGGTTTTCTTTAAAAGCTTAACAAGATGCTGTTCAGCCACACATCTCTGATTTGACTACTGACGTACCACCATGCTGACTGGACTATATGCAGCTAGGCTTGAGAAGTACAAAAGCCGCAAATGTAAGATGACCGTTTTGGACACGGGTAAATGGCCAGCACCTTTGGTTAAATTTTTAGGCTGGCTACAGCTCCAAGCTTTTTGGTAGCATTTCAGAAAACCAAAAGATGCAACACTGAATGTTGGTGCCCCCCTTAACAAGGAACTTTAAGGTTCAGGTCAGGTTTTGAGACACCTTTGAGGAGGTCTGAAACTCAGTATCACTTTCTAGATTTCAGCAGATAGCCATCCTTCGTATACAACGTACAAGGTGAGCACTAGCTCCTTTTGCTAGAGGCAAGAGCATGAACTCACCTTCAAAGCTCTTGAAGGACTCAAACAGCTCAATAAGTGACTGTGTTGACAGTTGTTCGTGGTATTTTGAAGCTACCTGGACACAGATCTGCAGGTTCTGGCGAATGTTAGCAGACAACATAGCACGCAGACACTCCAGAGAGTCTTCTACTGATAAGGAACCAAAATAATTCACTAACCACTGCAAAGATAGAGAAGCCATTTTAGACCCAAGCAGAACACTCTACGCGCTGAAGTCAAATCTTTAAAGCCATTATTAATGGCCTGGCTTTCGCTAGATTCAAGATATTTCATCTCATACCTCAGGATTGAGAAGATGAGTGTGAACTACTGCACGCTTGATGTCATACAAGTCTGTGAAGTGTTCAAGTGCTCTCTGTAGCAAGCCAGCTTTCTCACACAGCTGAGCTATGTGAGCCCGGTCATAATGAGTAAACATTTGGTTTCCCAGGATGGCATCTGCCACCTAGAAGGAATATTGAAAAAATTTCATTTAGTTCGTAAACACTATCAGTAGCATTTGATACAGACCATAACGTAGCAGCTGGTCGAGCTACAGACAAGCCTGATCTAATATAACTCTGAAAACATACCTGAGGTGCGTGCATGAGGTTCATCTCAAGTAAACGTGTTTGCAGAGGACCTTCTGAGGGACGATTATTCTTCAGTGCATCCAGCAAGAAGGCTGTACATTGCTGAATTAAATTATATTCCATAAAGACATCCACAATCTGCAAAAAGAAAATTAGGTCTTTAAATATGCTTCCAGTTTCTAATCAAACAAAGTAACATCAAATACAGTTTCCAAAACCAAACTGTTTATCCTGGAACCGCACTAAACCACCCTTCAGCATTTTTAAAACTAGGCAAAGAAGAACATTGTCCTAGTAAAGTAAATCCAAAAACTCGTAGTTCAAAATTTTTCTCTGATGGTAGGAGTATGGCTCCTCTTACCAATTTAAGGCCTTGAAGTTAACATTTCATAGCAATAAAGTTATTTACTTGTGTTATGTCTGCAAGAGGCTCTTCATCTTGAACAAGCATTTGTGCGAACTGCTGTCCTTGGTCAGGGCTGATTCTCATTACATTCCTCAGCAAAAAAATCCAGTCTGGAGTATACCCAACCTGAAGAGAAAAAGAAAAGTAATAACTCAGCAAGAGCATGTGCCTTCTTAAATACAGAGCTTAGTAAAAGCTACTGTCAGTAGCTTACACAACGCTGTCAGGATTTCCTCATTTGGAAAAGGCTACATAGGGAAGTATGAAAGGGGACATATACAAAATCCAGCAGTAATTATTCATACCAAAACCTTAGGCCAAAGTAGGTGCTACTCAGGCTCTCAGATTCCCCCACAATTACTTTTAGCTACTTTGGAACATACACTAGTTATTTTTACAGATACAGCAATTTAATTCCCTCTCACCTTCTTAGCATACAAAACAATCTTCTGGACTTGTCCCGTTTCAGCAAAACACTGGATGACTTTGTTGGGAACGTTGGCTCTCAGATAGACGCTAAGCGCTAGCGTAGGATCTACGGATTTCACAAGGTCTCCCAGCTCCTCTGAGCACTCCAGCTGTTTAAAGATATAAATACAGTCAGTCCACCCTGACAGTGCCATGCTGAAATGCATTACTACCTTCTTCCTCATTTGTCTTCCTTTTGGACTTCTCAAAAAAAAAAAAAAAGAAAAAAAAAAGGGCCAGCCTGATAGCATTATCCAACTCTCAGCAGTGCTCCAGTGGGCTCTGCTCATTACATTGTTCTGCAGGAGTCAGAAATGCATTTGCAGAGCTAAAACAAATTAGGCGATGTATCATTTCAGCATGTCTCTTCAGCTCGTTACAGAAATGTAACCACAGCTCGAAGTACATGCAAGTGAGCATCCCAAGAAGCCTGAAGTGGTTTGGGAAACAACAGCAGCAGCTCAGAAGCTCTCCATACTAAGTTCACTCTGCTGTAATTTTAAGTAGAATGAGTGAAGCTCTTGGAGTTTTTGATCAATTCTCTTGCAATACTATGGGTCATAGTTACACGCAGAGCGAACACGTATTGCTCAACTGTTTGACCATACTATCGCATTGAGGAGTTGCCCAGCTGAGATTTCCTGGGGGTGAGGGGGAGGCTGTCAAGCAGGTATGTCCCTCTCCCTCTAAAAATATCTAAAGGTAACTACCCCAAATTTACCTTATCTTCTTTTAACCATTTTTCCAAAAGCTGTTTGCGTCCCTGCTGGAGCACTGGTCGGCAGAGTTCCAGCGACTCGTACTTATTCAGCTGCCCTTGATCAAGCAGAATGCCAAAGTACTGGAGTAAAGGAGAAGTCTGTCCCGGCTGAGCTGGAACACTCTGGAACCGGCGTATGGTGTCTGGAGTACGCAGGATTCCCTGCCAGAAATACAGAGATGCATTTTAGTTTTCTGTTCTGCTATTGTGGCTTGGCAAGAGTTTCTCCAGAAAGCTGAAGTTAGAAATGCTTGCTACAGCAACATTACATTTTGCCAGCCCAGAATAAATCAGAAGCAGTATGGCTGATGATCTGCTCAGACATGTGCGGCCTCGGCTGGAGGCTCTTTTCATAGAGACTTTTTTAATCACTGGAACAATAAAGATAAGTATCAGAAACATCAAGTCTCATAGCTATCACTTGTTCTTCTCCCCGCTCTGTAGGCTTCATACAAGCTTTAAGATCTTCCAGCATACAATAAGTACTCCCAGCACATAAGATACAGGTTCTTCACAGGTACGTTAAGAGTATCTTAGGACAGGAGCAGTAAAAAGATTCTTGTCTTGCCACTTAGGAAATTCAGTGAGATTTCCTGAAGCAAGAAGCTCAAGCCAGTAGAGTTCAGTACTATTCTGAATATCAGCTCATTACCTTTGGGGCGTTAGCTGCCACTTTTGCTGCCTCTGAATAATTCCCTTGTGCAAACAGTGCATTGAATTTTCTGGCAAAGAGTTCCTCAGCACCTGCCAGGTTGTTGCGGACAGCCATTCGTAAAGCTAGGTCGGGATTCTGCAGCACATTTGTGATATACGGAATAATATTCTCTTCTTCCACACACACTGAGAGCACCTGAATACGTTATCAAGGAAAACTTCCAGTTAGTTCCAACATAAGAAGTGAGCCAAGGGCTAAGCTAACCCCTAAAAGGAAAGCTATGGCATACATAGAAAGCTCTTTCACCCTTCGATAATTGCAGTGTCTTGTCATTTTATTGAAGAAACAAATGTGAGAAAGAACCTCTATCATCAAATTACTGCTTCAAGGCAGATGATTAACAGTCAGTTTAACCTAAAGCATTAGGCAGTGCTATGAACACCACAGTGTATCATTAAGAGCCAAGAGGATTAGGAAAACCAGTGGTTTCCAGACCAAAGTTCCTTACTTGTCCCTTTCTGTTTACTCCAATAATTCCAGCTGTTGCTTCATGCTGTGCAGTAACAAATATGGTCTCTCCGCTGATTCTGTTCATGTAGATACAGGTGCCAGTTTCCAGGTCATACAAGTGGATATAGCCATATTTTGTTATGAGAAACACCACATCATGCTTGTCACTGATCTGCAAAACAGGAATACATTCATCAAATTTGGTATTGGATAAAATGAATGCTTTTAAGAATCAGCAGATAGTTGTGCCATTTCAGGACAATTAGGAGTGCTGTTTTATTTTTACTTAATACCTGAGTACTACCACAGTAGAATGTGTTTTAAGAGCTTGAAAGACAGCTAAATATACGTGGATAATTCTTCCATAAATAAGAACACGCTACTTTTGAATGCTGCTTCAGTCTCTACCTTTCCTTTAACACGACTGAAGCAGGAGCAGAAATGACACCAGTTTATGCCAAGCCCCAGGTCAATACAGTCACCACTTGGCTTCCAGCACCCTTTTACAGTGTCAGATCCAAGAAGAGAAGCTGCAGACTTGTTCTTGTGCCCTTGTTTGCGGCTATCATACCTGCATGGCAACAGGAAAGTCATTTTGTGCTTCAGGAGGAAAGAAGACATCCACTGCTTTCTTTGGAAAAGGCTGATTCCCAGTAGGTGGTGTGCCGACTTCAATGATATGCAGCTGTGCAATAGATAAGATTCGTATGTTAGTTTTGTATTTAATTTATGTAACAACAGATTCAACAATGAAGAAATGGCAATTCTTTTGCTGCTGAGCCTTAATCCCAAGATAAACTAAGGCAGTCTTCCTAAACGTTTTTGTCAGCTAAAAGGTGTGGCATATTATACTCATGTACCACCGCTTAGGAAAACAGTTACACATGATCTAGTTACCCTGAGCTATTTAGAAGTTTAAGGATTCACTTAGGTCACTTCATACACACTTTTTCAACTGGTTAACATTATACAGAGACAGTTCTGAAGAGGTTTCCCTGAATCTAGCTTTAGTTTTGCTTTGTTTTAGCTATCACAAAATAGCTCACATAATTCTTGTGGTAGTATTAGACCACTAGTTAGCCTTGTAATGCTAGTGTTTAATTTTTTTCATCCAATAATTTGGAAATAAATTAAGCCTGATACTGGGGATCAACATCAAAGAAAGATTACAACAGCTTTTCCCTTAAGCTTAGCCTGTGAAGCTGAGTGTCACATGTTCCAGGCAGCTAATTAGGCTGGTCAAGACATGCCACCTCACTTCATGACTCGAAACAGACTCCTGCTACATCAGGTAGCGCCTGCTGTGAAGTGCTGTATGCACCAGTTTCCGTATACCTTAGATACAACACAGACAGACACACAGTCTCTCACTTTTTTCCTGAAGGCTACTTTGTGCATGAAACCACTTGTTTCCCTGGAGGCAGATAACCAGGGTGAGTCATTAAAGAGTAAAGCGTATTTAAAACCAAGTCTTACCTTACCCCCAGCTTGCCCTCTTACTGCAAAACAGAAGAGAGTGGATTCTTCAGCATTTCCTTCCATCTTGAACTGCGCAAAGCTAGCTGCATGTCCCTCAATTGGTTGTGACACTTTTCTATCTACAGAATATAGCTGCATTGCTCCCACAACACGGTTTTGCTAGACAAGAAAGAACAAGAGTCAGGAATAACAGACACTCTGCCAGTAATTTCATTTAAGTTAGCGTTGGTAAATACACTGCCCTATCAAGCTGAAGTACCATGCCATGCTTCCTCTTAGAGGCATCAGTTCGGACTCTTAACCTTGTACTAGTGTTTATACCATTACTATAAGATTTTCAGTCACGCTCAAGTTTGTTATCTGAAGATAAGACAAGCATTCACATTCCCAACAATGTTTTATAGGAAAGAACATAAACATATCGGTCCTGCTCCTACAGGAGGAGGAAACGAGATCAGCTCTTCCAACTGGTAAAGTACCTGTGCAGATATGCCAGTCAGCAGCAACCATTTCTGCTTAGCATCAGTACGGTAGTTGATGATCTGGCAGCCAGCAAGACTAGAATGGCGATCAAACATTTTCACGGGCTGGGACTCCCCCTCCATACTCCAATGGTAGACTGCATTATCCGTTACAAGGGCAACAGTATTCAAGGAGATCCACTTCCAGAAGGTGACATCATCTGTCATTGTATGAGCCTTCATTTTGCTCTTCATTTCAATGTTAAATATTTGAAGGGTTTTCCCAGCTAGAAAACACAACATTGTTAACCAGGTTGCAGTTTCTACTGACTACTTCAAGCACTAGTTAAAAGCAGAAAAGCCATACTATGATATTAAACCCTCATAACTTCCTTTAAGAAAATGCTGGCTTACATTGGCAGTATCTTCAGTGATCAGCTATTACTTTTAACCAGACCGCACTCCTAGGACTGATTTTACCAACTTGCCACTACTGAGCAATCAAACAGATGTGGAAAACAACTTGGTAGGAGACAAGAGCTTCAGCTACGTGAACAAAGTGCACGATACTTCACATACATCAAAACTAGGCTACTGTAATGCTGAGTCTCTTGAAAGTGGTCAGGAGATCTACGTCATTGTCACTTAGAACTATGTTCACATCTGTTTTGAGTAGAAAAAAAGCACAACACAGATTGGTCAAGTTGGCAGAGGGCTTTCGTAATTCAGACTCATTAACCAAAACCCACAGGTTGTGCTAATGGGATACACAGAGCTACTGGCTGCAAACCAGACTAATAGAAACTGCGCACGGGAAGGAATCTAGTGACCAACACAGGCTCTACAAGGTAAGAGGAAAAGTTCTCTGAATTACACAGAACGGTGCAGACATACATCCTGAACAGCCACCTGCAGTCATTTCTATCAGCTTTCACGTTACAGTGGCATATAAGAAATTATTTCTTCCCACTGAGAAGATAAGGAAAGCACTGACCAACTTCTACAAGTTTTAGGAGATAGCTATTGAAACACATGCTAGTGTAGTCCAAAGGGAATATTACATCATGTGAAACTAGGTGCAGGTCAAAATATCTGCTACAGTTACTAACTGTAACTCAGCTTGATAAAGTCACAGTGCCATTTGGGCACGTGCCTTCACTCACCAAGGATTAGTTTAATTAGAAGCCACCATTACGTCAGCTACTGACATAAGATCCAGAGTCAGGAGTTTCCCCAGAGCTTGGAGAAGACTGTCTAATACAGCGTTATTCAGGCTACAGACTAGCAGTTTATTTCCATATCTAGTGCAGCTGGAGCTTTAGAGTCAAGGGAGATGACAGTCAGGTAACACGGATCCTACACGCTATGCAAGGCATATTAAGAGGCAAAATCTAGACTTAAGTCAAAAGGGTCAGTCCTGTTTATAAAAAGCTTAATATGAAGTTCACAATAGTTTAAGTACATTTCGAGTTCTTGAGTGGATTAGTTTGCTGAATCTTAAGGATTCCCTTGTTTGGAAGGGCAGGAAAAACCTCTGAATTTGAGGCTTTCAGTTGCTTAATACCACTGTTCAGCCATGTACACCACAGATCTGAGCCATTTGATTCTGCTTTCTCTTTTCATAAGACAGGACAGGAACTAGTACAGTCAATTGAAATAACTCACCATCTGCATACACAAGAAAGCATTAAAGTTGTGACAAAACAGGAGCACAGTATTAAAGTCAAGCTTCAGTAACACTGAATACACATACATCTTTCCATTAGCAATACAGGCATATCTAGAGTGACAGTATTTGAGTCTCTTGGGCCTCCTGGGGAAAGAGATCGCCACTTCTGGAGACTCCAGAGGAATGCTTGTTCTCTGTATCACAGAGATACCAAGTTAGCTGACCTTGTGCTTTATTCCCCACACAAGTCTTCTCTGCATAGTTTTACTTTTCTTATCACTGACTGATATAATAAATATGCACAAATTGGTGCACCGGCCTCTTCCAGCAAGGCCAGACTAAGGCCTTCAGGAATATTTCCCCTCCTCCTAAGTCTTACTTTTCATCTCTGTGGAGAGAGGCTTAGTTAACAGTGACCTTACATGCTTAGGAGACCAGGTCTCACTTCCCTCTAACCTGATTTCAGACTAGAGACTCCAGAATTTTCTTAAAGCCTGAACTTTCCTTCCAGCTTTCCCCACTCAGAAACTGTAAGCATTCTGACTCAAGCAAAAAACTCATCCTAACGATCAGCAAAGAACAGGAAGCCTCAGCTGAAACTTAACTGCTCGGCTACCTTCAGAAGAACTGAAAATGCATTAAACTTACATTCCCATTAAGCTGCGGAAAACTGGTAAGCGATCTTCCCACATGAGTTGCCTGAAACTTAAGTCAGTCATAAACTAGTCTTACAGAAAGCTCTCCATCCACTTCCATCATTTCTTTATCCATACCTTTTAA
Source organism: Psophia crepitans (assembly GCA_013399095.1). Lineage (NCBI taxonomy): Eukaryota > Metazoa > Chordata > Aves > Gruiformes > Psophiidae > Psophia > Psophia crepitans. The sequence goes on from VWZZ01003508.1 coordinate 423,555, forward strand.
TGCAATGACTTTACTGGCAGGGTTCATGATAGCACTGTCAGCTGAAATTGGTCTTCGAATAGGGTTGCTGGGGTCATTCATGTCAATGATCACCACTTGAGCCTGTTCTCCTACTTTCTCTCTTATGCAGATGAATTTGTCAGACTCCATTGTCAGAGTGCTGAAGCCAATGTTTGCTGGGTTGATGCCCAGATTTTGGAGCTGGAAGAGGAAAAAAAAAAAGGTTAGCGTTAAGTTACTACCTCAGTATAGTCACGAGCAGCTTTTGTGAAAGTCACAAGAGATACCAGGCTTCGCGTGTCTTTCTGTAACAATACAACAAATGGCTACCCAAAAATGGCACAGCACACAAATTCCCACCCATCTTTAATTAAGCCCAGCAAGCTTCCTGAAGAAGCCCATCAGCATTCAAGCGTTTGTTACCTTGTTGTCTTCAAGGTCCATTTACAGACTACTGCTCTGAGAACTTAACTTGTGAACCCCCCGTATGGTTTAAGGTACATTGAACTTGCCTGCTTCTGGCAGCTGTGCCAGAGTTGCAGCTTCAGTACGCTCACCAGCTTTGCTTCCAGAGCCCTACCTTATTCCACCAAGGCTGGCAGCTATCACTATTTCAAGCTTAACATCCCATGTGAGACGTCTGAGCTTTATCTTTATCCTTGTCGAGTTAAAAAAAGCTACCTGTCTAGCAATTAGCCTAGTCCTGTCTAGCAGCAAGGCTGTACACCAGCCGGGAGGCAGAGCCAACACATATGAGATGGACACTACTGAAATCAGAAGTGGCTCATCCACAGCCATACTCAACACCGAAGACACCAACAAACCACCTCCTTCCCTGCTGAGCCACAGCATGCTTCTGTAAGCCTTTGAGCACACACCTTGAAGTTATGTTTCTAGTACAGCTTGCAACAAAACACAGATTAGTTAATACCACTTTGCTGCGTTTGCAACAGACAAATGTATTAGGATGTCAGTGGTGAAACAAAGTTTATTCCATCTTTAACAGTGGAAATGCAGAATGGTTAATTCACCTCACAGAGATATCCAGCTTGTGGGTCTATATACCTTAAAAACTCAAGATCAGTTTTCCACTGTTAGAGGAATTATCGCTACTTCTAATACTTCAGATATTTTTCTTTCTGGAAGACTGTTTGAACTTCAAGCCCAAAGTCTCCTAATAAGGGCTAGACTGTCAAAGCCATTTTAGTATTATTGCACTAGTTTGAAGCAAACCACCAAGCTCTTATCAGCTGTGCTCTGTACGAGCTCCGAGATGACCACGCCTCAGCCGCTCTGTTCCTGCCTACTTGCAGCTTCCGATAAAGAGGGTGCTTTACTACACTTCCCTTTTGCTCCGAGTTTCAGACAGCACATGTGAGGAACAAGTAATATCTAAGTTATGGTGCACCAAGTCAACAGAACACGCTTCACAAAAGGCACTTCAGTGGGCAGTATGTACCACCCAGTGAATCAAGACGGCCAGATCTTGGTACAGTTTAAGGTTAAGACTCAAAAGCAAGTCAGTTTTAGCTCCTTGGGTCTGCCAAAGAAGAGAATTTCTAGAAGATGATTCAGCCTTTGTAGATGGTTCTCCTGTCACTCTGCATTCAAAGTCCTTTGTCCTAAAGGACACCATTTCATTGAGGTTACCCTGTTCTTTCAGGAGAGGTCTTCACCATTTGAAGCTCTCCACTTGGGTTCAAACAAGAAGGTACCGATGCTGTACCAAAACAATGTTCAGACTCTTTGACGTTCGATGGCTCATTTCACAATTAGTTTACAGAGAGTTAACACTGATCTTTTTGTTTAAGGCCTACCCAGTTTTTCTACTTTGAAAGACTTTAAGGGAGACAAGACTAGACGCCGCACAGATTTAAATGTAACGTGAGCTACACATCAACCTAGCTTAACATATTCTTCCAAGGCAAAAGATCTACGTTGCCTGTGACTTAACACAGTGAACAGTTTCATTCAAAGACAGCTCCCCTTACATCCATCCACCTGACAACAAAACCAGCACACTTTCAAGCGAAAGACAAGTGTTTTTCAGCTCTCCCATGAGAAAACACCCTCAATGCTGCTACAGAAATGAAATCCTACCTCCCTGACAGGTCAGAACTGGTTTAAGTCAGTGTTTGAGGTCCAACATCACAGAACCTGACCACACATTCTTTAGCAACATGGATTCACTTAGATCATTTCAGATTTAAGTTCAATTCTCCCTTTCACACCTTTATTTGGGTAGTGTTCTCTAGGCCCGAGACCCTATGTTTGTCCATCAGCTGGGCAGGGCTATGTGCAACCTGGTCACACCCCTGCAGGCAGAGGAGGTTTGAGGATGCAACAGTGTCATCTGGTAGAGCTGGAAAGACTGACTAGGATGTGGCATTTCCTTTTGCTAGGGCTACAAGCTTAACAAGTGCAAAATCATTTATCAAACAATTAATTCCCTTGTATATTTGGTAGAGGATGGTAGCTCCAGAGTGCCAAATACTCTGCCTGGCAATAACTACCCTCAAAGGGACACTGTTGACAGAACAAATCGAAGAAGCAGGTCCTAGCAGATGGCAGACCTCTTAGGGAGGTCTGGACTTAACCACCAAATCGAAGTTGCTTAGATAATGCAAGACAGATTTATCTTAATCATGATCAAACTGCCATCTGCTAGGTGTCACCTCTGAGATATCTGACCCTAGCTAGCAGCAGAAGATGTGGTCCTTTTTAAACTTAAGACCATTTCCAAAGGATAGACATTTCTTTGAAAAGATTTAGATTGGCACTGAAGCCCTGGAGAAAGCTTGGAGAAGCTTTCCAAGAGAGATGCGACCATTAGCAAGGTCCTTCAGCACACAAGCTCTTTCCGCTAAGACTTTGTCTTTTAATCTCAACAGATCCAAGTGCACAACCACGTCTGCTTCAAGCACCAGCACAGGAAGCTGACTCTAACCGTGACAATCTCTGTGTGCGATTACACAAGAGTGGCACCAGCCAAGAGTGGCACTTGCTTTGCTCAGCTGGTAAAGCTAATGCTAACTTTGCTTGGCTGCACGCAGACCTGATGCACAGAACTGCTCTCTGTACTATAGGTTATTTCCTTCCCCAAACGGGCTAAAGTTCAGGTGAGTAAGGCAGGAGTGTTTATAAAGCTAAGCAAAGTAAACAGAGACTAAGATTACTATTAGGAAACATGAGAGGAGGTATTTCTTTGGAGACTTTTGTTATGAAAATTTCAATACTATTCCACACACAAAAACCTCAGTTTGCACTACAACTAAAAGAGTAGAAGGGTTTACAGCAGGTTTTCTACCCCTCCTCTTCTCTACCAAAGAGGAAAAACCACAAACATTTAATATTGTGCTCATTTAGGTCCACTACCTTTCACTAATTCATGAACAAGTTTAAAAGATTGTGAAAAAACAAGGAATTGTAAGATACTCCCAACATTATACTACAAAAAAACCCACTTCCTTGGCTTTGAAGCAGATATGAAAGCGGAACTAGCTAGCTGTGCTTGGGCAACCAATTTACTGTTCAAGTTATTTTACACCAGCATTTGTCAGAGAGTTCAGTTATACCAGTGTCCTGAAAGCATGTTGAGAAGAAAGCGTTCTGAAGTAGAGCAGAAGTATGAAACAGGCTGCCAGAGACAGCAGCAACTCTTGCTGCAGCAGAGATGTTGCCTTGAAGGACTCATCTAACCCAAGGTTGATACTTCAGTCAAATGCAGGTTGTTCTGAATTCTATGGCTACATTTATCTGAATAGTGTTGAGAGATTAAACATTATAATGCAGTAAGTGAAAGTCTCATCAGTAAAGTTACTTTTCACAGGAAAATAATTCAAATACATTCTCAGTAACTTATCCGGAGAACTTGTCATAATACATGCACGTTTGACATCAAACTGAATGGTAAAACTGCTGACAAGAGTCTCTTTGTTGACCCCTTCCTGGAACATTTGCTTTCTTGTGACACTTTGCTTAGCTGTCAAATAATTTCTCCTTGCCTACAAGGAAGGGTGCAGAACTGCTGAGCACACATTTCACCTCAGCTCTCACACTCAACAGGATATAACCACTGTTCTCGTAGCCACAGGCAGCTGCTTAGCATCTGCCCAGAGACTCCTTATCTACACACAACTAGAAATCACGTAGCTGGGAAACGCCAGTTAGCAGACACATTCCCAGGCTTTTGAGAAGCATGGAGCTCCTTGACGTGCAGTGAGTCACAGTAGCTCTGCTGCAAGTCCACACTTTGCTGGGCTTTGATCGACCAAGGCAGACACCAGCTGCATTTCAGCCACTCACATAGCTCCATACATGAAAATCAGCACAGCAAACTTGAGTTGCACAAAAGACTTGGAGCCGTGCTGATCTGTTAGAGGTACTGACTGCAGTTCTGTAACAGAGGAGTCCCACAACCAGTCAACAGCTCCAAAGTACTTCACCTTTACCAGTGCCAGCAAGAGCTACAGCTTGTGACAGGCTAGGAAGTTATGTTTCCAACAGATAAGTGACCTCTCTAACATTCAAGAGCTCTTCTATTTCTGTATCCTTCCTATTCTCTGCCTCACCCTCGGTAGGCCGAGGTAGCCATCTGGCCTCCGCAGCCACAGACACGCTGTGCGACTATTTCAGTGACGACCCCCAGCTGAGACCATACCTCCCGAAACTTGAGCTCAGAACCACCGGTGCCATCGCTTGTCTTTGGTTAAGCTACCGCAGTCCCAGCACGAAGGGCTAATTAGTGAGTAGTGCCACCGAGACAAGCAGGCCTGTTGACTCCAGCACCTGCTGTGAGGGACACGCCAAGAGGAAGAGCTTATAAACTGCTTAACTAATTGTTCCTATCCAATTAGTTGACAGACACATGCTGCTCAAGACACTTCGATTCTTCACCACAGCATTCCTTGTTACAGATTCTGCCTCTGTCAGAATACTCCAAGCTTACCGGTTTAAGGAATTCAGATCCATCAAGAAGCAGAAGTCAAAAACCCCACCAAAGCAGCGTTAGGCACAGCAGTCCTGTCTTAAATTCCTGACTTAAAACACCAAAAGATTTAACTGCTTCAAACTAACGCAGTTATAGCAGAGATTTAGTGGTTTAGGATATATTAAACTGTCTCACTGCTAGTACAACACGTGCATTTTGTCAGTGAAGTTGTAAATTAACACGTTTATTATATGACATCTCAGGTCTCCAGTTTTATTCAGCTAGCTTTTTGGCATAGCTAGCCATGATTTAAGAGCCATCCGAGTACCACCACACTAGAACAGCGCAGCCACCACTCAGGTTTGCTCCATCAATGGTCAGCAGATACAAGAACCTTTTTCCCAGTTCAAAAAGGGTAGTTCTGTCTCAGCAGCAAGCACACAGCACGAGCAGACAGTCTTCTGTACTGTTTAGACAAGCTCTACAGAATAATAGAATTTTTTTCTAAATTATATTTAGGTTCAGAAGAGTATTTATTAGTGCCTTAAGTCACACCAGTACAACGGTGTGCCTGGCGCAAATCCATTTTTTATATATCTCAGGGCAGCGTGGCTAAATGAACTGGCAATCACAGTCTATCACCATCTTGCCTGGTTCCTTCTTACTCATTAAGAACTTGTAATCTAAGAAGAGCTCCATGCACCAACCACAATAAGCAGTTGTTTTATTTTCACCCTTAAACACATAGAGGCACCAGCTTAGGGAATCACTAAAGTCTGGATACATGAGCAGCCAGATTTGCAGTCATTCAACATACTGAACTCTGATCTCCCACTACACGCCCACTGGACTGTTTCCTCATGGCTACTAAAAAAAAAAAAAAACAACAAAAAACCACAACAAACCAGGACTATCGAGTTTTCTAACAAATCTGGTACTTCTGATAGCACAGGAATGAAGTTTCTCCTTGGAAACTCCCAAGGAAAAAGTTTCTCCACCACGTATTGTTGATGTTCTTTTGTGGCAAGGCAGGCACCTACAATAGACAATACACAGATAACACCCTGCATATTCGCAGCTACTGAGATTTCAGAACTATGTAACGGGACTCAAGCAAACAAGGGCTGAAGCCTGACTACTCACGCTGTTTTTAGACTTCACTTGTAAATAGCCAGGAAGCTTACTTAGCCCTTGAAAGGTCACTACTTGCCACATCTTACTGGCCCAGACCAGATCTTTAGCCCAGATTGTGGGCACAAAGCATGCTGTACTGTGCTCCCAAGAGACAAGACATTCAGGAGCACAGCAGCACGGGGCTTCTGGAGCCTTAAACTCTTCATTCCCACATCACCCAGCCAAAATGCTGACAGCAACAGATAACACCAGTGTGCCCCGAGTAGTGCAATATGGAGCGCAACTGGGCTGAGGCTGAAACTCAGGACAAGCTTTGCACAGACAATTACTTGACCGCTTGCTGACCTGCAGCAGCAGATCCATGGAGAACTAGTGTCATACTACACACAGTGCTGACTGCCAGTCGCTTACATTAATTAAAAGCGACTTCCAATAACAGTCTCACAAGAACTTCTCCATTTATATCCATCACCTGCCTTTTTATGAATAAGGCTCCAGCTGGGGACCCTGTCTTTTGTTAAGCATCCACAGCAAATTTCCACATGTTGCGCAACAGCTGTACGACAAGTTTCCCAGACAATGTAGGTCAGGCACAATTCAAGAAATTGTTATTGAGCCCGTGAGGACCTGCTATGAACAGCCTGGAATATACTAAAGCAGCTCCGGACAGCAAAAATGCAATTATATCAACATTTCTGTTCTCAAGGTTTGTGCCAGCAGCAAGTCAGAAGTTTCAGCATGAAAACGGTACCTCCAAGAATTCAAGTTCCTCTGAATTTTTTCAATGAAATAAAATGAGGAAGTTCAGCAGGCACAGCAAACTGAAGCGTTATGGGCAAGAGCCATGTGTGTGCAGGCTCAGAAGGCTGGACACCCAGTCGTACAAAAGACCAGCTCATATTTGCGGTTGTAAAAGATACTGGGGTTAAGTCCGTGCTCTATATTAAACAGGACCAGGGGAAAAAATACAAATAAATAGATAAATTAATCTCTAGTCAGAACAATCACATTCCACAATAGTGCTGGTCTGAAACCTATCAGCACTTGTGGAGCGAAGCAGATGAGTTTCCTTATGTAATAGTATTCATGTCATCAAGAGGCCTGGCAGTGGGTCACATGCAAGGTTTGTACTTTAAATAATGCATCACAGATGCATTTCCACAACACTTTATTAAGAGTTGGGCTACCCAGAGAGAGGAGTTTCACCTGAGCATACAGCACCTTCTCAACACACGGTTCTAGGCTATGCCACTACCAGGCGAGAACACTTGCTCAGAGCTGAAGCTCTGGTCAGCTCATGAGATTCTCTTGTCAGCGCTGTTCACTGAAGAACAGTCCAGGGCTACACCTAAGCTATGAATTCTGGTTTGGTTTTAAACTGATATTGAAGTTAAAATTACCCAATGGTCAACACTGAACTAGCTAGATAAAAGCCAATCATGGCAGCATATTTTACACATAAAAATGGTGCTATGGACAGTGGTAATTTACACAGCAAGATAAGTATTTTGCAACTGTTCCTTTAACAAGGAAGGCATCTAGAATTTTTTTCCATTTGGGTTAGAAAAGGGTCACTACAAATCATGTGAATCCATCACTATGTTAGTGCCCACCGCAGTCCCAGTCAGCTAAGCACAAGCCACATACAGACGCTGACACCACAGGGAAACAGGGCTACCGACACGTTGCTAGAAGCCAGAAAACCCTGTCCAGGTAGGTCGATGTAGCTTTTATTATACAAATTCTCTCCAAAAAGTACTCCTCAGCAGTGAAGCCGAGCTTGACACCATCACAGCTACAGCAATTTCAAGCGAGAAGCACGGCTTGTAGCACTTCGCCCCACAGACTTGTCAGATAGGAAGCACACATTGCACAACCGCATATCCCCTTCCAGACCCCTCCCTGTACTCCAGCTTGGCCCAAACACATTCGAGGTGCATATTTGAGAAGGGAAACTTGCATTCCTGCAGCAGAGCGATTTCAGAGTTTGTTATTAACGCCTTTACAAGGCCACGTTGAAGAAACTAAAAGGCCATTCTTGGAAATAGTCTCTTAGCATGGGGTTATGGCTTAATGATACCCAAACCTACAACTTGTTGGAGGCCAGCAGGCACCAGGCAGAAAGCGTGGACCTGGCACTTCTGTGCCTGCTCTGCCACAGCTGGACTGCAGGGAAGCCCGCAGCAGCTTTCACATTTCCCTGCAATATGTGTGTTTTCTTCGCGGCAGATGACAAGTCAGAATATCAATGAAATGACTTACTATGTCCTTACGGTTATAAGGAGTCTTAGCCTCATTAAAAAAAAAAAAAATATTAAAAAAATGAGTCAACACACGGAGACAACTTGGCCTCCTCCCTACCCTGCCCCCCGCCCCTCCCGCGCGGGTCCGTGCTGAAGCGGGATTTCCCACCCGCGCTGCCCCGGAGCGGACGGACTCTCCCGGCAGCAGAGGAGCCACCCGCTGTCCCGTCCCGCCGCACCGCCCAGCAGGTGCCACCGCAGGCGCGGCGCCAGCCTCGCCCACACCACCGGCACGACATACGCTCCGCCGCCCAGAGCGGCGC
>VWZZ01003508.1:432735-449746 GCA_013399095.1 Psophia crepitans
CCAATGGGAGCGGCGGAAGAATCCGCCACCGGAAGGGACTACTTCGGGACTCATCCCTCCTCCCTCCACGGCCTTTTTTTTTGCCACATCATGCGACCGAGGTGCGGATACGTCACTTCCGTTCCGCGCTTGTCGCCCCGGCGAGTCACGTGCAGGGGGCAGAGCGGGCGGGCAAGGTGACTCGCCCGGGGCTGGGGGGGGGGCGGTTGCCATGGAGACGGGCCCGGCCCGGGGTCCTGCGGCGGCAGCACCGCGGGCCGTGAGGGCCCCGGGTGAGGGCCACAGGCTGGTACCGACCTCCTCCCTCCGCGGGCTGTAGCCGAACATCCCCGAGGGCTGCAGCAGGGCCCCGGGGCGGCCCAGAGGCCTCTTCCCGTGTCGGGCTGTTAATGAGCACAGTCACTTAATGAACCTGCCCTTCCCTTCAGTTTATTAACTGACGCTGGATCGCTGCAGCACCTCACGCGTCCCACCCGCTTCACCAAGAGGCGCCGTAAGGCGCAGGCCCCCAGCAGGCCCCACCACCGCTTTCCTTCGCAATGCAATGGTCGTTTCCTCACACCCTTTTTGCTTCGTATTAAATTCACCATTTCAAAAGCTCTGAGCAGCCCTGGAACAGGAGGGAAAGCAAACTCCCTGCTTGCTACTTAAAACAGCATCGATACCTCAGGCTGGAAACAAGCGTTCCACGTACTGGTCCCAGTGCACAGCGCAGGTATTGGGCAACCGGCTACAACCCTGCAAACAGAATCTGAATCAAAGCGAAGAGCGGCAACTGGCGCGCTTTTGCAAAACTCAGACTCTGCGTTTAGCAAGAAAAAGCGCTGGCTCCTCCAGAGCGGAGTCTGAGCGACAGTGTGAAAGAACAAAACCCTTTTCCATATGAAGGCCCAACGAGAGGATTTGTAAACACGCCGCTTCCTCCCATTGATCAGCCCCAGCAACTGTGCGGTTCGCCCATTCCCTCAGGACCTAGAAAGGCACTAAATCTCACTGCCGTTCTCCACGTGCCGAAAAGAGGCAATTCGGGACTCTGACCCAAACGTGCCCGGCCACTGCGGGCATCGCTGCTCGCTCCTGCTATCGCCACTGACAACTACAGCAGTGTTGCTCGAGTTCAGCCTCTTGAAGACTTGTAAGGTGGCACCCAGCCCCCAGGGGGACACCGGCTTCCAGACTGGGATTCCAGATTCGGATTCCAGACCAGAAGATCCTTCTTTCCCAGGTTTGGCAAGTACGCAGACCAACCTCCGCTTTTTCACTTTCATAGGTACAACCACAGAAAGAGGAACGGTTATCAGAACTTCTGCCTTCTTTATGGATAATATCACAGTCCCCATAAGGGAACACCAAGGGTTTTGAGAACTTATGATTAGCTACAGCCTGTGCATGGAGGTGGAACACCTAACATTTCACAACAGGTGTGAAGGCTTCCTTACGACATCCCTTTAACAGACTGAAAAGCAACTGAAGGTGACACACAGTGCACAAAACGGAGGCATGAAAAGCGACAGTAAGTCCTTCCAGTTTTTTTAGAAACATTCTTATACAAAACGTTACTTACTGAAAGTGAAACATAGCAGAAAAAATCCAAAAGGATAAGCTCCACACTGGAGCACTGGAAGATTTCAGGGTTATTAAGGTGACAGACAAGGATTACCTCTTTATTGAGAGGGAAACAAAGTTTATGATGACAAAGCATCACAGCTCGTTGCTTTTTAGATACTTGAATTGAGGAAAAAGCTAGTCTTTCCTTGTGTATTCTCTCTACACATTTGAAACAGTCATTCCTCAGACCAAAATCCATACATTTTAAAAACAACAGTCACCAAATTCAGTAAAACAGCCCACTAGGCAGCAGGCCAGCTGAGGGACTGCAGGACATAACCTGGCTGAGCACTAGATTGACTGCTGGGTTGGGGTTTTTTTGCCAGATGGAAACCACGCAGCGCTAAGTCATCCCTGACAAAAACCTATGCAGTTCGCAAGAATGTGAAAACATTTACAAAACACTTTGCATGCAAAGAGGTTTCTACCCAGAACCATGACTGTACAGTACAGCACAACACGCAGTGGGAACAACACTGTCTGCACAGAGAACGCAGGTGGCAAACGTCCTTTTGAATTTCAGTCCTGATGGTATCATTAAAAGAGCCCTTCCTACACATTTTCCGGAGTAGTTTATGAGCATAGAGACCGTATAGCCACAAGCACATAAAGTAAAGTGGATAAAAAGTGACAGTTCCACTCCTTTTGAAAACCAACTGTTAAGAAGTTTTTATTAATAATAGCACTGACACCATCGAGATCTTTCTAAGCCAACTAAACGCCACAGAATTGGCGCCACAGTATCATGTCCTCATCCCCATTTGAGGCAACTAAATTGTGGCCGGTGACACGCAGCAACAAAATTCAGCTTGGTATCTTTTCCTCCCTGGATGCAGCAAAGGAAGATTGCATTTGTGTGCCTCTGCCCTCCAACTTACCACAAAGCAGAAGTTTTCCTTCATTCCAGTCAGTCATTTTGCATTATGCAAACATACCCAGCACAACTGCACCAAACTGCCTTTCCTCCCAGTGGGAGGAGAGCTGCGGCGAGTATTACCCCATTTCTTTCAATGGGCTGCTTAAACCCTGTGCTCTTTGCTGCTTTCTCTCCAGATAGCGAGCTCGGGCATCCAGGATTGATTTATCATCATTCCTTCTCTCAATCTTCTTTGCAGGGTTGTCTGTGACTCTGTCTAGGGGGAGAGGAAAAAGAAAACACACTCTTCTGTGTGAAATAAAACAGCTTTACAATTCTGATTTGTAAAATACCCCAAAAAACCCAAGAGAATCTCAAATATTTCTCAAGTCCCAGTCAGTCATCTGAATGACTTCCAGAGAGGACAGTCTGTACCACAGCAGGGAGGAAAATAAAAACCAAAAAAGAAAACCATGCCTTAACTCCCATGTCAGTATTTGCAGCTGGGCTAATCTTGTCCTCAAACGTGTATCATGCTTTTTATTGTAACAAATAGCATGCATCTTGTGTTCTGCGCACCCACTTCTCACCCTCAAACTCAGGTTTAGGCAAGAGAAAGAAAGCACTCGGAGCAGGGAAAAAAAAAAAGCTTAGAATAAACTATCTTTATAAATTTCCAGAGAGAGGAGGAACAGGGAGGATAACATACAGATAAAGGAGTGGCTAAAGTCAACACTCCAGATCAGACACCACTAGAAATGCACATACTCCCACCAAGCTGAGACCTTGGGAGTGCTTCTCCCAGAAGGAAAGAAAAACAGGAAATATTTTCAGTTTAAAATAAAATGCAAAATAATCATAATTTAAAAAAATAATTATTCAAAGACTCTGAGAGCTTAAGGACTGTGTGAAAGAAGCAGCTATTGCAGCCCGTTCCTAGGGCTCTGCGGTGGGCACCAGATCCTTTGATATGAGGAAGGAGCTTTAATCAGCATTCACTCCTGGAAGATTTGTAATTAGCCTTTTTTAGAGTCAAGTAAGAATTCCTTCCACTGGGCACAAATTCAGCTTCCATCAGCTACTCAGCCACCTATTTTTAAGAAGCTCTGAGAAATACAACATCTGTAAGGTCAATATTAATCTGAAATTAATTTACAATTGCCTGGTGAAGTCAAAAAGTTAAGGGGGACAGAGAGAACAAACCTCAGCTCCTTGGACTTCAGATAAATAGATGAGGCTCCTCTGTGTTATCCAATAACGTAAATATCCTTTCCAGCAAATACATTACCCAATCCAATTCGTGTTTTTGTCATTTAAAATGGTTGTTTTATACAATAATGCAGGACAGAGACAGACGCTGGTCTGAGCACAAGAATCTACGTTTTTTCTATTCTTAAGAGAATCTGTATTGCCAGTGCCTGCACTGTGTATTAAATTAATGTTTTGGAAGGGTCAGTGAAGAGGCCGTTTCAATACTTGGCTGCTTTATGAAACCTGCTGACAGAAGAATTCAAAGAATGTCAAGCAGCCAGATCAGTTAGCAGGCACCAGTTTTAATTAAAACTGACTACTTAAACATATGGCATTAAAGTGATCATCAGAATGAGACAGTCACCAAAGTGTGATACTTTTTTCTCTGTGCTTTTTGTTTGGTGGGGTTTTCTGGGGTTTTTGTCGTTGCTTGTTTGTTTTTTTTTCCCTCTCCCCCCAGAGCCCTTGGGACTTCTCTGTCTCTCAGGACAGCGTTATTTTGGGCATCTGTGGCTAGATATCCTTTGCAAACTTAAATAGACACAAAATGCTTTTATTCAACTCCAGGTTAAAAGTTCTGCTCCTCTCAGCTATATTAAACCAAAAGAAGGGGGGGAGCATGGCAAGAACAACTAAGCAAGCACCACTACGTGCACTGCCGAGGCAAAAAACAAAGATTGCTGAGCTGCAGCAAGGCAAGAAAACAGTTAGAGCTACACGTATCAAATATGTTAAGCACATCCAGATTCACACCTACTAGTCCAGAATGCACTCAGTGACACAATACACGCACACGTATCCAAAACAACAAAGAAAACTACACACGCCGTAGATACGGACTAGTAATGTGCTTACCATACTGCCTTTTAAGGTCCTCCTTATGCTGCCATTTGGTTATTTCCTCTTCAGTTACTTCTTCCCGTGCCACACTGCTCAGTTCATACGCATCAATTTGATGCAATCTGGGCAACAAGTCTTTGACCCATTCATAGCGAACAGGACACACTGTCCGAACATAGATTTTGGATGTCACTGTGACATCATGGAAGATGATCCACTCGAGGTGAGTCTCCTGGTTATATAGCTGAAAATTGAAAATATTATTTCAGAATTGATTAAAAAAGATTTTATTTCCAGAGCACCCTCCACTGGAATATCTTCCAATGCTTCAGACATAAGAATGAGATAAAGCTGATGCTACCCTAAATTTTCAGACAGGGAAACTGAAGCGTAACGCTTGCTTAGAATTCTCCATGAAACCCAAAGAGCCAGAAAGAAGGTTCAGTCTATGTCACACTCATTCCATAGGTCAAATATTTATCAAATTTGAAGAAGTGAGGCTCTTCCCCACTCTCAAAATGAGCAGTGCTTCTCCTGGCTGTAAGTTCACACAAAGCAAACAGAAGAGGAAGAGTTTACAGGGACCTGCCTTTTACGCCTTTTATAGAACCTTTGCTAATTTACTAACAGAATTTGGTAACTTACTGTAGATGAAGGATGGATATAGACTATGCTGCCATGTCCATCCATTGTGCAGAATGTCCTGGCTGCAGATCTGAAAGGTTTGGAAAAATATATATAATGAAACATGCTTGGCTGTAATTAGACAGCAACACTAAACTAAGCAAATCAGCAGCAGCACAGAAAAAAGATACTCAAATATGTAAGCAAGGGATGATCCTTCCAGAATTAAAGTGTAAAAAACCCGAAGAGGGAAAAAATATATCCGTCTAATTTACCACAGTAACACGGCAGATATAACACCACAATAAGAAACAGGGTGTGGGATCGAAGTCTTTGACAGCCAGGACACTTGGCCATTTCCAAGCCCTTTAGTTTAATATCTGGAACTACTCATCAGCTTGCAAGTTCATTTCACAGACAGAAAAACTGCTCTTCCAAGGAGGTAAAAAACCTCCCAGGAAAGGCAGAGTACCCACCAGGCGCCCAGCCCTGTGCAGAAACCACCTTCAGTTGCAGCTGCTACTTTTAACAACATACGGCCTTACTATTCTGCTTCAATCTGCAGCTACACCTTTAAAGAATATGCATAATATCTTCTCCACTCAATTCCCCGACTTTATTACTTACCTCCTAGCTACATTGATAAAGTATCCTGCACACAGACATCTTCTTAGGATTTCAGTTCTGGAGCCTTCAAATGTCTCTTTGGGGAAGTCTGGCAGCTTTGTAAAGCAAAACCAACATGAATCAGGATCTTTCCTAAAGAAAAAGTGATTATACCCCCTCCATCCCATGGATTTGGAACTCTGGGTTTCTCGCCCTATGGAAACCGTGAGGAAAGGAGGCAAAACCTCATTCTTGCTTGTTACCACCATCATACCTGTTAGTTACACAAGCTACAGCAACGATGCTCTAATAAGCATTTCAGTGGATTAGTTTCCACTGGAGAGAGGCAGCAGCCATCTGGCAAAGGCTCGGTCGTCCAGTACATGTCTTAAACTTCCATAACTCAATCATATACAAAAATTGTAATTTTTTTACCTGTTTCAGTTTACTGATTATTTCCCGAAGTTGTTTTTCCACACTAAAAGCAGATTTTAAAGCTCTCCAATGAATCCAGTATTTCTGGCACCACGCTGATGGACACTTGCTGAGAACAGAAATACTTGCATTATAAAGAAGCCCTTTGTAAGCTGAAGGCAGAAAGTTGCCTCTATTTTTTGTTATGGTCGTACAAAGAAGGCAACCTACACAGCCAGATACTTTGTTAGCTTAAATAATAGGTGTCTTGATAGAAGTTTCAGATCACAAGGAATAGATTTGCAATTAGGTATGTGCACATACACGTGCATATACGCAACATACTTAAAAACCATCAGCTGCAGGCAGTTATGAGCAATGCAAAACCACTTACTGTGAGGAATCATTTTATACCTTGCTTTGCACTGTTCAAAAATATTTAAGAGGGTTGCAAAGTCATTGCATCCTCCCACTTGTGAAGAAAGTTCCTGGTGTTGAAGTTCTGCCTCCTTTTGCTTCTGAGGATCACCTGAGGAAGTAAGTCATATCTCACTTCGACAAAGTCGTTTTTATTTGTCACTCCTACTTAATTTTCTATTAGTATCTCTCCAAAGTGTATTTGACAGTCTTGGCCCTTTATTATTTTTAGATTGGCCTCTCCTCCACAGCTGCATTTACAGTTCTTCCCCGTTCCACTACTGCTGAATGAGAATACGTAGATGCTATTAAATCTGATTAATCTCATCAGTCAGCACTAGAGACGAAGGCTTTTAGTCTCTTATAAAGAAAGGTTCTACATATTGCGCTCTCAGTCAGCTCGGATGCTGACATGGAACAGCAACCTTAAACAAACAGCTCACAGGGACCAAGTGAAGTTTTGCTCTAGGAAAAAAAAAACAACAAGACTGTTGAAACCACCCCACTGTGGCACCATCTAATCGATTTAACTCAGCTTTTGTCCTAGTAGTCCAGTGCCATAGTAATAGAGGTCTTAAAATAAATAAGAGTCTAGAAAAAATGCAATCTGTGAGTTTAGTGGGAATTCGCCTTCACTAAATACTAGGAATGTGCTAGGCAAAAGCAACATTTCCAAAGTGTTATTTCAAGTTTTAAATACCCAAAGAATTTCTTCCCCAGCATGACCTATTCCCCTTGGTACAGAGGGATACGGCTGCAGAGGCCAACACAGCGCATTGCTGCTGTGCTGCAGACGATGTCAGAAGCTTGTGGGCATTACTACTAACACCGATGATCCAAGGAGGCCTGTTTGCATACGTACTGCCCATAAGCAAGTGCCTGGAGTCCCTGTGTGTGTGTCCTGATGTCTGTGGTTGCTGGAGAGTAACGAACATGTGTGCATTAGCTAGCTGAGCAGATAACAAGGGCACACTGCCAGATGGAGGATGGGAAAGCAAAAGTACATTTGTGGGAATGGGAAAGACCCCAGAGCAGAATCCAGGCTATCGGTACTGTCAGCAGTGTTTTTCGCTGTTGCGCTAACGGGCACGGTTAATGGACTACAGAGATAACTGGACAAGAGCCAATGAGTGACTAGAAAGGACAAAGGTCTCCCACAAAGACTGTGCTACATGTAAAGACTATAGGTTGGGGGGTACAGGTGGGGGCAGACTGGAAGGGAAAGGAGATAGGAAGGAGGACATGGGAGACTGCGTTTAGCACTAGTGAGAGGTGCTGTCTCGGAACCACCGCAAATTACATTTCCCATTTAGAAAAACACTGGAAGTGGAGGCAGCAATAAGGTGAGCTTCTCACAGTAACCTAAAAGGTTAAACAGCGTTACTGAACAGAGAAGCCAATCTTTTGGCGACCCCATTCCTTAAAAACAAATTAATCAGTCCCTGCTGTCTGTACTTAGACCAACAGCAAAATATCTGCTGTGATGCACTGTGGTTTTCTGGTGGTTTGTTGCGGTTTTTTGGTCATTTGTTGTTTTTCCCACCCTCCCCCCTGTAACACAGCTTTCTCCTTTATGACCTCTCAGCAATCCACTCTCGCTTACCCATATGTTGCTTTACAGCTCACAGCCTTGGGACAAATGCAAGCTAATTCCATGCTATTTCAAAGCCTTTGGAATAGCTGTTGCCCAGTTCCTAGTGTGCAATGTGCCCTGACTCCAAGACCACAGAAAGCTGTACAAGTGTACGGGCAAAGTGCTGCTGTGTATTTGTCCTAACCTTAACGTTCTTCCTTACAGATCTGCTACAACGTACTCCGGGAGCCAAGGCATTGCACTTGAGGAATCTTCCTCACACCGCCACATAGGGGGTTATTTAAAGCTTTAGTTTAAGGTAAAAAAAAATTCTGTCTCCCACCAGTGTTGGGCCCAGCTATGGAGACCAGCTTGTTCCCCAGCAGAAGTACCCTCACTCTCAAGTAAAGATTTGTGCTCTCAGAATCAGTTCCCACTTTATAACCTTGAGAATCATCTGTGAGATACTGTGGCCTCACAAACTATTGGTGTAGAAAATCACTGAGAGCAAAACCCTCACAGAGGGAAGCTGTACAAAAGGTCTCCAGGTGAAGCAGCATGTGCTGCTTAGCCATTGCCTGACACGTCCCTGTCCAAGCAGAATTCCCTGTCCACCCGAGGCTGCTGTGGGATCAGAGGCTTCCTACCTGGACGAATGAAGACATTTTCCACAGACAACATGGCTGCGATGGGCAGCAGCAGATCTTCACAGTCAAGAGAAGCAGCTTTTATGACAGCACAGGTCAGGTTGGGAGGGAGGGGAAACTGCACCAGGAATTCACCCAGTCTTGTCACGTGGCCTCTCCTTATCCCAAGAAAAAGATCCAAATACCAGATTCAGCAAAACTATGTTTAAATGTACATGCACACACAATGTCAGCCACCACATAGTGATAAAGAGCACGAAACCAGCACTTCCCTCTGGAAAGGGTCACCAGCAGAAGAACGTTTCACCTTCCTCCAGTTTGCTTATGCCTGCTTCATGGCAGGCAGAGATAGCTTTTGCATGTATCAGATCCTTGAGCATTTTTATTTTTTTTTTTTCCAAGAAGAATTCCTGGAAGCTTTGGATAAGATCTCACTTCCTGTCTGGAGTTCTTGGATGGACCTCACAGCCAGTGCCTAAGCACATTCGTCACAACGGTCTGGGAACTACAGCACAGAGCTGAGGTAATTTGTCTGAGGTCACTCAGGAACCACAGGACAATGTGGAGAAACTAATCTGTATCTCTCAAGTCCTAAACTATGTGGTAACCCTAATTTTACATAGAGTATGTTAATACCCAGTAGTTAACTTCCTGGTCTAATGAGGAAATGTATTCTATGGCTGGGGGAAGTGCTTTACTTCACATTAACAACTCACCAACACCAGTTAAACCATTGTATTTTAAATCCTTGTAGTGATTACACCCCTTTATTTTTTTACCTGTCAATAGCATCACACTGGTAGAGTTCCTTGAGAGCTTCTAAAACATGCCTTTCTTCAGGGCAGTCCAAATAGGGAAATCTGTAGTAAAAGATGAAACAAAAAATGTCACTGCTCAGACTCCGCATAGCTCTGTTAGCTTTCACATTTACGAAAACACTTTTGTAACCTGCCAGTGCAGGTTTCTGACCAAAGCGCACATAAGCATCTTCAGTGTACGCGTGTGTAACTACATATACAGCCTCATGCCAAAGAATTATGACAGGTCCCAGCACAGCACATGCAAAGGTGAACTGTATCTTCTGCACATGTATGATCCAAGGAATTGAACAATTCCACAGAGATTAAGCTTTTGGGATATAAGCATCAGTATTTTAAAGGCATTCTACTAACTACGTGATTTTGGAGATAAGGAGTTAGTTTTGGCAGAACCTCAAACTGAACTTGATCTCAAGATTCAATCTGGTGTTAAAGACCGAGCTGATTGTATCAGAGTGTCACAGTTGGCCGGGGACCTAATCCTGTCTCCTGCCAAGAGGCTGTTGGTGCCTGTGCTGCCTCGGTGCTGAGACGCAGGAAGAAAACAATAATCCCCCTCCTCCATGGAGGTTACCTTATGACATCATGCACGGAAAGGCACTTCAAGGTCAGGATCACAGATGTCAGACTGGTTCTCTTGATCTCTGGGACTGTGTGATCAGGCATGCATTGCTCCCAGAATTCTTTGCTATATAGCCGATAGCTTTTTCCGGACGATGTCCTGCCAGCTCGGCCAGCTCGTTGCTTCGCTTCGCTCCTGCCAAAAGAGAAAGGCAGGGAAAGATAATAACCCAAACTCTTGATCCCTTCTGTTATTATCCAAAGCAGCACACTGCAATTATGATAAATAATAGCAATTTCTACGCTTGTAGATGGAAGTTATATTATACGACATAGCAACTGAGAAGCCCAGCTATACAAGAACTAGCTGAATGAAGCATTTCTGTGCAAGGGAAGACTTTTTTTAAACTTCTCTGAATCAAGCTGTTGTATTCAGCAAACACAAAGTGACATGTAAGCCACAGTTCAGACTACAGACAATGCATTGTCAACTCCTTCTTAAGGACTGTATAGGAAATTTTATGTCCTGAATCACTTTCTATTTAACAAAACAGCTTTAAATTCTGGATCCTCAAAGCTGTCCTTCACTTCCTTTTTTTTTTTTTAAAATTAAAAAAAGATCAACCAATACACAGCAGCGTCAGAGCAACTCCCAGAAACACCAAGCAAATGACCTTTTTAAAAACTTACTTTGAAATGGGAACCACCTCCAGTATGTCCAAACCAACTCGGGGGTTATGATTCAACTGCTTCACAAATCCACTATCCACTACATATCTGAAAAAGAACCATACTCTGTCAGAGAAGAACACAACAAAGGTCTCAGCAGACAGACAGGTAACTGCCACACACACATGATCACAGCAAGAACACATCTGCCCAACAATCGCTGCAACCAGGTAGTTGCACTTTGCCGGTCAGCTGCAGCCCTGCAACGTTTCAGTCTAGAGGACGATACAGGTAACGCCTCCCAGCAGCCAAGGGGGTTAACAGAGCTCAGACCAGATTTCAAATTTGGGTCCAACGACATTAGTCATCTATAAGACTACATAATAGTATCAGGGTTGCTTTTGGTTTTATTTATTCACTACACACACAAAAAGGCAACAGGTAATTACTGGGCAGGTACAGTAGCAGAAGGAAGTCAGACACCTTTTTCCAATCCAGTAGAACTTTCTGAATTATTTCCCCTCTTACAGCTTTCATGAAGGACAGGGAAACAATACCTGACTCCTTCAATCGTCAGAGATGTTGCAGCAATGTTTGTGGATACCACACATTTTCTAACGCCCCTGGGAGCCGGCAAAAATATGCTTTTCTGCTGATCTAAAATGACAGGTAGTCAAAGAATCTGTTAGGTTACAATGCTCTGATTTCAAACCACATCTCTAACACTGTGCAAAGTTACTCAAATGCTTAGTGAAAGTCACTTGAATGAAATGAGAATCACATAACATTCTAAAATACAGCACACGTCAGAAATCAGAGAGCATCATCTTTATTGCTTGTATAGTCAATAAGATTTTGAGATGCAGAAAGGCCAACTGTCCTGGATGCTTCCTAACCCAGAGCTAGGAAACACAAACAAGATGTCTGGTCTTAACAGACCCTTCAGGAAGGGTTTTAGCTGAATCTTTTCATATTCACCTTCACTTGCTCTGATTGTTAACTCCCCCGCCCTGTTTCCAGCAAATCTTCTTTTTGCATGTAGCAAAGCAGCATATGCAATTGCCATTCATTCACTTGGTTTTCCAAGGAACAAAAAAGGGAGGTGAAAATTCAACTCTTCCCTGAAACTTTCTCTCTGAAGTTATTATACTTGAAAAATATCAAAATCTCTTCAAGGAAAATTCTTTTGAATATTTTTCAATACACAAATACAATGGCCTCTGAAAAACTACCACAAAAGAAAAAAATAAAATCCAATTCTCAGTCAGGAATCTAACACCTACCATGGAGTAAGGAAGAACCTACACCTTTCTTTTCTGCGACTTTTCGTTTTGCTCTTTCAAGAGGGTAAAATTGCCCTCCCTCTCTGTAGACCGTTACCAGATCTTTCCTCACAGCAGCACTTCCAGATGGAAACTGCTGTCCTGCTCTTCTGAACACTCATTCAGCCTCTTGGTGTTCTACATACCGCACCCACACATTCACACACCACGGTCAAGTTCATCTGAAAATATGTGTCTGCATTCAGTAAAGGTCAACGGGCCTTTGTTTTTAACCCTTTGTAAATAACTGTGGTATTGCTGCCAAATGAAACAGCCTGACTCCTTCTGATAACCTGAACTTTCCTATGTTGTGTGACATTTACTTCTATCTTCCCTTACACGTCTACTCTCAGCACCAAAAACCTACTGGCAGTGGCTTTTCCATATAAAATAAAGTGTGAGGGCCTAAATGAGATACCTGAACTTTCAGTTACAGAACATCCCCTTCCTAAGCTGGAGACCTTGATGCCCTGTGAAGCCATTTCCAGTGGACAAGAATATTAACTGGTGGCTTCCGTGCAAGTACAGAGAAGGCTGAAGTTCGATTAGTTAACGAGCACACAAAAACCCCCACAGAATAGTGCTACAGTGTTGTAACACACGGGTTAGCAAATGCCATTTTTCCCCAATCACAACAGAAATATTTCATTAGGATGCTGTTTGGAACAACTCCTGCAGTTAACGTTTATGCGAATTAAGTTCTGTAAGACATTATATGCTCTTACCTGTTGACATGGACCCATACAACGGTAAGATAAGCAGGCCTTCAACAGACCGATCATGTACTTCATACCGGTAATCGATAGATTCTGCTTTCTTGAAAAGTAAGTCACAAGCTCTTTCTATCTCAATTTGTCCTAAAAAAAAAACCCATACAAGAGCATTTAAGAGACCTATTTAGCTACAATTCTGCCTTCCTAGTTTTCAACATCTTTTAAACAAGATTTTTTTGCCCATTTTACAGAGTCATCAACACCATTACAAGAAGGAAGGTAGATTTATAGAATCATAGCATGGTTTGGGTTGGAAGAGACCTCACAGGCCACCCAGTGCCCCCCCCTGCCATGGGCAGGGACACCCCCCACCAGCCCAGGGTGCCCAAAGCCCCATCCAGCCTGGCCTTGGGCACTGCCAGGGATCCAGGGGCAGCCACAGCTTCTCGGGGCACCCTGTGCCAGGGCCTCAGCACCCTCGGAGTAAAGCATTTCTTCCTCATATCTAATCTAAATCCCCCTCTTTTAGTTTAAACCCATCCCCCTTGTCCTATCACTCCCTGCCCCATAAACAGCCCCTCTCCAGCTTTCCTGTAGGCGTTAGGTTAGGAAGTGACATCCAACCTTTCCACCGTGCCTCTCAGCAAGGCTTTTCCTTGAAAGAAGGCTGCATAAGTGCCTGGCCCATACACTGATGTAGGGTTTTGCAGAGAAAGAAATTCTCCCTTCCTGAATTAACAACAAAATAAAACATGTAGACAACACAGAGCAAGTCTGGTGCAGGAAGAAGAGAACATATGCAAACTTTTAAATTAATGTTTTTCTTATCTGATCTCATAGGCATGGATCTACCTGAATAATGCTCCGAAAACTATCACTTCACAGGACTGTGTGCATCAACCCACAACTTCCCTTCTCTACATACTGCTCTGGGACAAACGAGACAGTCGTTGGAAGGACAAACCAACAGGTTTGCTGGCAATACCGTGCGTCACCTGGAATAACCATCAGTTGCTGAAAGAAGAATTCGCACCTGTCAGGAAAACCAAGATGTCACCTTCCGGTTCATTTAAGTGGATATCCAGCGTCACTTTTACAGCCTGAAACAAACAAACAAGCAAACAACAGCTGGAATCTCACTTACTCTTTCTAAAACACATAATACTAACTCCTCCCTACAGCCTGCAGAGATGCTAAGAACACAGCGATACAGCAGCCAATTCCTGTGGTCTTTCACAGATGATGATCATACCGAGAACAGAGAACACAGCACAGAAGCAAAGTAAACCAGGCCAGACCTCTGTAACATACGCAGAGCTGCCGACGTCCCTTGGGCTGAGCAGGCTGCAGAATATCTCCTTGACGGGATAACTTCTTCCTGGAATATGCAACACTGAACAGTGTCCGAAGAACTCCGAGAGCTTGTCTACCTCCAGGGTGGCTGACATCACCACCACTTTCATGGCTGACTTCCTGTCCTGTGGTTTCTTCTGTAGAAATAGTTTCTTCAGCAAACCAAATAAAATGTCCTAACAGAAAAACAGAAGCCACTCACATTAGTACCCCAGTTTTCTTAAAAGTGCCCGACGAACTTGGAAGGGATTGATTTTATCCCACTGAGATAGCAAAGACAGAAAATCACATCTTCAGGGCCTAAGCCCTCAGAAGAACACATACACTCACCCTGGTCCTCCTGGAAGCACATTAATTGTCTTTTAGAATTTAATTAATTTTTTTTTTATCAGCTCTTCTCACAGCCTATAAACAAAATCAGCGTAACTTATAGCTTTCATTTTGATACTCTCACGGTCAAGTCATTTGCAATTACCTCAGACCCATTTAAAAAGGTTATCACGTTCATCCAGCGTATGTCACCTGCCTGAGCATGCGCCCTCCTTCATTGTACTGTTTATTGTTACAACTTCAGCCAGTTTATTTTACTCTGCAGTGCTCCGGATTAAAAATCTGCTCCTTTTAGCTAGACACAGGTGATGGAGCAGTAACGTCTTGCATCACCCTAGCTCAATTACTTGCAATACCCTCAGATGCTTGAGGGCAGAACTGGGTTTCAGAAAGCACCTTCCCTTTTCCCCCAGCTGGACTGGTAGATTGGTCGACACACAACACAATCTCTCAAGGACTGGGTGACTTGAGTCTCTCTCTGCTTGCCACAGAGGGGTCAGCGTGACATTTGATAGCTTTCGGTACTTTGGTCAGTCTAGATACTTCCACGATCCCCAAAGCCGTAATCTCTTGGCACAGTCACATACACACCCTAAGAAACATTACAGCTTAGAGTGAGAGAGATGTTTCAGGGTTTTGTTTGTGTGTGGGTTTGGTGGTTTTTTGTTTTGTTTTTGTTTTTTTAAATTAGGATTCTAGGAAGTTTGTGTTCACTGCACTGGTTTCAAACTCCTAGAAATTCTGGGGAAAGTATGCGATAGCCAGCCAAATTCTAACTGCTTTCAAACACAACAACACCTACAACAATTCCAACAGGATTACAGGCCAGATCTTATTTTCAGATTATGCAGAATGTCATAAACAAAGCAACAACCCTACCGTCTTAGGGCAGCAAGAGGATGGAAAGTCAGCCAAAATCCTCAGGGATCGTGCAAAACAGGAAGAAACCTTCTGCTTTATAAGCAGACCTCAGTAAAGGAGAAAAAGTGACCCAAAAGGACAGCCATAAGGTGATACTCACAGTGCTGAGGCTCCGCTCATGGGCTTCATCCAAAATGATGATACTGTACTTGCTGAGAAGGGGGTCTGCCAATATTTGCCTCAGTAAGCAGCCATCAGTCATATACTTGATGGCAGTATCCTGAAAGGTTTAATTAGATACTCAGCTGCAATCCTGGATTTTTACTTCAAAGCCAACACTTCTAGATAGATCACGTTTGTCCAGAGCATACGCCGAGATCGCATCACAAGTGCTCACGCCCCACATCACGGGCACTTGGCAATGCCTCACTTCTAAGGTGTTCAAAACACTTAGAATAGAATAGAATCATTAAGGTTGGAAGAGACCTCAAGGATCATCCAGTCCAACCGTCCCCCCACCACCTATTCCCCACTAAACCATGTCCTTCAGTACCGTGTCTAACCTTTCTTTAAACACCCACAGGGACGGTGACTCCACCACCTCCCTGGGCAACCTGTTCCAATGCCCGACCACCCTTTCTGAGAAGAAACTTGACCAAAGGAGTTCCATGTCACATACCACCGCAGCTTCTCCAGGCTCTGAGACCTCCTGCGTGCAAAGCCCTGGGCGAGACAACAGGGCCGTCCCACCCCAGAGAGACCCGCGAGCCAAAACCCGAGCCGCAGCCGACATCACCGCACCCCACCACGACAGCACCCGTGGGAATGCCGCCCGCGGAGCCTTACCTCGGCGGTGCAGTCATCAAAGCGGACCTGGTAGCCGACGACACTGCCCAGCGAGCAGCCCATCTCCTCGGCCACCCGCTGCGCCACCGAGATGGTGGCGACGCGCCGGGGCTGGGTGACGCCAATGGCACCATGCTTGGCGAGGCCTACGGGAGACGGGGAGAACGGGGACGCTGAGCTGCGCAGAGCCAGTTCACGCGCAGGCCTCTCCGTAACGAGCGCACGGCCACACTCCTTCAGGGCAAAGGTTTAACGGAGGCCTCTCCTCTCACCGCACGCCTGACGCTGTGCCCCCCCCGGACAGGAGCCTTCCCCGCGCTTCTCAGCGTTTACTTCCCATGTCCTGAGGGCCGCAGGGCAGAGGCGGCTCCCAGGGGCGCCCCCCCCCGCCCGGCCGTTACCTGCCTCGAAGAGGTACTTGGGCAGCTGCGTGCTTTTGCCGCTGCCCGTTTCGCCGGTGACGATGAGGAAGGGCCGCTCCCTCACGGCCTCCACCAGGGCCCGGCGGTACCGGCGGATGGGCAGGGCCGCGCCCTCCATGGCGGCCGAGGAGGAGGAGCAGGAGGAAGATCCCCGCGGGCCCGGCGGTCGCGCTGCCCGGCACAACACACACACCCCTCACGTGACCTCACGCGGGAGCAGCGCCGCCGCGCGCGCTGATGACATCCTCTATTGACGCAGCCCTAACGGCGGGGGTGGGCC
>VWZZ01003508.1:449807-510332 GCA_013399095.1 Psophia crepitans
CCCCGCCCCGCCCCGCGTTCCCCTCAGCGCCCGGCGCCGGGCGGCGGCTCCTGCGGTGCAGCCGAACCCGTCACTTTTAGTTTTGTTTTCTCCCAGATCCGCCGCAGTTTTTCGCAGCGGCAACTTGCTCCTTGCCGAGGGGCGGTGCCAGCGCAGGGAAGCCCGGCGGCACCTCCCCCTGTGCCGCCCCGGGGCTCCCTCCGGCTGGCGCAGGTCGCGGCCAGAGAGGCCCAGCGCCTCCGTCAGCCCCCGGGTCTGGCGCAGTTCCGCTGCAGCCTGAAGTCACGCTGCTCGCGGGTGACGTGAGGTAAAATAAGCCCTCGCTATCGGTACGGTGCATGGAAGAGGCACGGTGGGGGCAAAACGGCTCCGTAAAAGGCCGAGCCGGTGCGACTCACCGCCCGCAGGACGCTCGGGCCTGCAGGCCCAGGCCTGGCCCCAGGCCCCAGCTCTCCGGCGGCGTCTGTGACTTCACGTGTGACCTGAAGGTGGCAAGCGATGTACGCTTAACGTGAAACCAGCCTGCAGGCCGCGCTCCCAGCCCGCGCCTGGGCTGCCGCCACATGCCCGTGTCTGCCAAAGTGCGAGTTCTGTGTGGTGCTTTGTACGTCACGGCGTTTGTTTCCCTCGCGAGCCCCGTGTATGTTAGTATGCCACCCTCCAGCTGCATCGGTGGCAAGAACCGCACAGTGAATTTGTCATCGTGCCAGGACCGAATTTCGGCCGCGTGCTGACTCCAGTTATCACCAGTCACCTCTATTTCTACCCCGACGCAGCGGCAGGAGCATTTACCTGCTGGCTCAGGCATCACAGGGAGGGCTGAGCCCGGGCCGCTCACGAGGTGCTCTGAAGCTTGGAAAATGTTACATCAGTCCCCAGTGTTGCCAGCTTCAGATACGTCTCACCTATAAATACTTAGCCTGTCTACAAACTGGCATTGTAAAATCCGGCAGATAAGCTGGTTTTCTTGTAGCCGGAGAGAACGTTGCAGTAACAGGTCCGTTACGGTACCGCAGCTCTGAGAGATACCTGGTATTGTGTCTCTGGGTTTATTGCTTTGAGATGTCTGCAGTGATCTGACAAAAAACAACAGAAAGACAAATCCCATCTCCAGAGGCACACAAACGGCCTGGCAGCTGCTGACAAACCGTCTGCGTATTGGTCTTTTTTGCACCATGCAGATTCCTACTTTGAGTAACACCAAGGTGTATAAATCCTCCATTTCTGTCCAAGATTCTCTTGTAGCAGTTACCTAAAATAACTTAAATGCTCCTCTGCAAGCGTGAAAAGCGCGTCGGTCTAGCAGTAAGATTGCTATAACCGATAGCTCTGTTCCCTTAAGTGCATAAGGAACGCACCGATGCGCTGTGTGTTGTTACATCCCTTTACAAACGTGTATCATATTTATTGCCTCACAAGGTGCTAATGCCGTGTTGCCACTTGTAACTCACTCAGTTCATGCCGATCATATACGCTGATTTATTATTTCTGGCTGGAAACTTCAAACACACCCTCACTGCACTTTCCAGTATACATTTACTAGTAATTATTTAATGGTTTACACAGATACGTGTGCACGCATGAATGCACACGCACTCGCACATTCTGCTTGATTTTATTTAAATCACACACTGCTTTTGGCAGATACAGGTAAGGTTTTTCAATTTTCTTTTTTTTTTGTCCTCCTAGCCTGGGAGTAGCAGATTTGGTTTTAATCAGCCTCTTTGCAGTCTTGAACTTTGTCCTCCTGGAATACAGTGCCATTCATTTAAGGATTTCCCTCTGTCTAATAAACATTAATGAATCACGCTCAACAATTCCCTTGTGATCTTATCTCAGTTTCACAGATGGGCAAAACAGAAACAAATTAAGGGGTCTGCACACACCACAAATCAAAGGCAGCGCCTGGGGAAGAACCCAGCAATCCTAGCCCAACTCCCTGCTCCAATAACTCTGTAAAAATGCGGTTTTCTGCCCATGCAGCTGCTGTTGGTAACTGCCTTGCACAGGGCAGCGCCGTTCCTTCCAGGCTGGCCAGGAAGGCTGAAATCGCTCCTTTCCTAAGGGTGAGCTTTACACATCACTGCAGAGCCTGTGAGGGGATGGGGGCTGTGGCTCTTCCTGTACTGAATTATTCCTGAGGATGTCTCTTTTTCCCTCCTCAGCAGAAGGTGTCTTTTTTGACGCCTGAGATGTAGCAGGATATGGGGAATATTCCAGTCCCTACTTGTGCACCACAGGTCTCTTGCTCTTCCCAGAGGAGAAGCCTGACTTCCTGGGGAATCTTCTCCTTGCCCTGGACAAAGTGGTCCGTTCCATGACAAACCCGCCATCCTTGGTGCCTGCGAAGAAAACCACATCAATTAATTACACCGAGCGAGTGAAGACAGGTAATTGCCTTGTGCCTGGAATCTCTAAGTAGGGCCACTTTCTAGAAGGAAGATCCCTGAGCTGTAATTTCGCTGTAGACAAACAGAATAAACCAACATTCCCTATGAGCTGCGCTCCTGTCAGACGACCAGCAGTTTTTCTGACAGCCAGGATTTTTGTGGCACTGGCTGTGAGTCATTATTGAAAAGGTGTTATTGTTAAACCAGAGGATGAGCACTGGAGAAAGGAGGTGTTAGACACAGCAAAAAAACAAAGCCCTTTTACACCCCCATCTGCTATCTTACAGTGCCTTGCTACACAACGTTGACAAATGGACAAGTTTTATTCCAAATTTTGCTCTGCTTCAGAATTGCTGCTTTTTGAAGGTGGGATCAGGTGCCTTAGCCTTTCTGCTGCATCACAAATAGATTTGCCTTGTGTTTAGCTACAATATGTAGAGCGCAGCCTTCTGCCAGGACAGCCAGGTTACTCATAACTGCATTCACAGGTTTCTGCTAAAAAAGGCTGCAGGAAATACAGCACTGGCAGCAAGCTGCACTTGACTGGCTTAGCTTGTTCTGTTCAGCAGGCGGCAAGGGACAGCGTATGGCTGGATCCAGGCTGGGAATTGCTCTGCCAGAATCAAACACCGGTATTTCTGTGCTGGGAAGGGACCTGCAGTACTGGAGGGCACGTTTCAGCCGCAACCGTGTACATGATCCAGCCCCTGTAGAAGCTCCTCGGCCAGAGCTCACTCAGCTGCTGCCGGCACCGAGGATGAGATAACTGCTACAGCAAGCGCTTGTCCGCTTGCTGCCGGCCAGAGGAGCCGGCGCAGCCTGCGCTGAAGCCCGTACCCTTACCCCTTCCCCAGCCAGCTGCTCCGGGGGTGCTCTGGTTTGGTCTGCAACGGCCACAGCGCTGCCCTGCCCCGGGTCACACTTACCAGTTCAGGTCTCTGTGCCCCAGTTCTGCAAACGTTTCTGCACAAACCTTATTGTTTTCAGTAGAAGAGACCTGGCATACTCACTGCAAGCCTGAACTGTTACTCTTAAAAGCCTGTTTTCTTTTGTCTTTAAAGTTGGTCTATGACAGCAATTGATTTTGTTAATTTACCGCCCTCACACGTACGCCTGCATCACCCTTTTTAAATTTAACTACAATGTCAGATCTGCAGCTGTTTCCGAGGCCACGCACATGAATGATTGCTGCTCCTGCCAGCTGCAAGTACGCATAAAAAG
This sequence comes from Psophia crepitans, assembly GCA_013399095.1. Taxonomy (NCBI): domain Eukaryota; kingdom Metazoa; phylum Chordata; class Aves; order Gruiformes; family Psophiidae; genus Psophia; species Psophia crepitans. The sequence continues at coordinate 453,419 of VWZZ01003508.1, forward strand.
GTCACGGGCTGGGGGGAGGATTCGGCTTTGGCTCAGCTGTTTGCATTCTCACGCAGCGCACGGTCCGTCCGTCCGTCCATCAGCCTGCACACACGAACCAGACAGCTGAGGAGCTGAATATTGGAAACGATTCAGCGGCGCTCGTACGAAGCCGCTACCAGAGATGCGCACTCTCTGCGGTTTAAAAAAAGCTTTTACAGCAATCCTCCGAGCAGCCCTCGGATCGGTGAAATTATCTGTGCAGAAATGTAAATGCACAGTGGCATGGGAACAGTCTCCCCGGAGACTGGGCTAGGCTAGGCTGAAGAATACCTAAATCTTTAAATGGTGCCTGAGGTTTTCGTGCTAAATCGGAACAAACGCTCACCCAAGACGAGGAAGGCGGGCAGTTACGGGCACTCAGCACACACGCTGTGCAGAGCAAGCAGGGTGAAAAGTGCCCCGGGCATGGGCCAGGCGCAGCTCCCTGGGGCTCCACCTGCGGTGCTGCACTAAGTCGAGACTTTTTGTACCTGCAGTAATGAAAGCTGATGGCTATTTTAAGATCTTGCACTTCTGCCACAACCCATGGGAGGCTTCTCATCTATTTCTGTATTTCAGACATCATTTCTGACTTCCTTATCGTTCAAATGTGCAAAACAATCAATAATTCGCTTCGGCTCTGCATTCCCATTAGAGTGCACCATGGCTGTGATTTAAATATATCTCTATGACCGTAAAATAAACAGATAGCCTAGACCCTCCTGGAATCGCCCTCTGGTATGTCACAGCACCTCCTACCACCCAGAGTAGTTTTATTTCCCCAACTGTAAAATCTAGGACAAAATACTGCTCTCTTGTTCTATATTAAGACCATAGAATAAAGCAGCTGACTGCTTTCCCAGCCCCTGTCCTCACAGCGGGGATCGTGGGGTGAAGAATTAACCTCATGATAAGTCATTAAGAAAAGCCAGATCTCCTCAATGCCCTCCTAGAATTAGGTGATGGTGGACTGGAGACACCCGTAGCCTTCCTCCCCTTCCCGTAGCCCTCACCACACACTGCAGTTAAAGGCTCACCCCTGATTGCAGGGTGATTTCCTTCCACAGCCTCGCTGTGAAGGACCTGAGGTTAATGTAGCTTTAATGAAGAAGAAAATGCAGGTATGAAATCCTCCCATCCCTTAGCGCTGATGCTGTCACAGCTCCCAGGTCAGTAATAACCTCATCCCTCACTCCCCTCTGGGGTCAGCTCCTCCTGTAGGGATAAGTGACTTGGCCAAGGTTACACGTGTCGCAGAGGGTGTTGGAAGCGAGATGTCCCCGAGTTAAGAGGTCTGGCAGCACTGAAGCTCCTCCTTACCAGAGGCTCAGTGCGGAGGTCCAGGGACAAGCAGACAGGCCTATCAAACAGACCACCAAAAAAACAACTCTTGTGTTTTGTCTGCGGATCTACAGGCCAGAGGCTGCACTTCCCAATTTCCTCTTGTCTTTCTGTTTAACCCTCTGGTATCCCCAACCGTGGGTGTCCGCGGCATCCAGCGACAAGGGCAGAGCACGCGGCAGCCACACATGTCCCGGCAATGACTTCATTTCTTCCACCAGCACAAAAACAAACCCAAATCCTCGGTCCTGCATAATTGTGACCCTGTTATTCATGGATCTTAAATTGTACTGCTTCATGAATTTTAATGTGCAGTCCATTTTCTTTCCACTAATCCTACATTAGGCTAGAAGCCTTTATAGACCGAACATTTGCCCTCCTTAGCTCTTTATTCCCTGCAGCATCGTGGCTGCTGTGTCCCCGGGCGCTGCCCTTGTCTCAGCTGGTCTGACAGCGCGGCTCGACCAACATTAAAGTGCTTTCTTACTAGATTCGTGACAAAAGCGGCAGGCCTGTTGAACAGACACCCTGCAAACAGCAGCTGATTTATTTTGCCCGTGACTCACCGATCTATTGGCGTAGATATTAGTTGCGCACCGTTTGAGACAACACCTGTCTGTGGATCTTTAACACGATGCTTCTGTAAATCTCTTTTTTTCCCCAGCTAAAACCATCTCCGCAAGTCATTAGGAACAAGTGAAAGCCCTCCAGGAAATTCTCCTTTCCAAGGAACTGCAGAATTTCCGTGTCGTTGCTGCTGAGTGACACGCGAGGGCAAACCCCAGGTGGTGGCACGCCGCCATCGCCTGTGGGATGCTCAACAGCCTTGTTTGAAACGGCGTTTAGATTTGAATGCCAGGCAGGACCATTGGATACTCTAATCTGACCTTCTGCAAAATGCAGTCTGAGCCTGTTGTTTCGCTACTAAATTTAGTACTTTGTTCAGCTGAAGAGGTGCTTCCAAACGCAAGGTGCCCAGGCTCGATCTGAAAGGAAGGCGAAGCCTCAGCTCCCCTCAGTGAGCCGTCCCAGCAGGATCGGGCTGCCAGGTCTACCCCGCGGCGCGGAGTCGACAACAGACCGAGGCAAGATGCTGGTTTTGTGTAAATTGCTAAGAATCTCAAGCCCTGCCCTTTGGCATGTTTCACAGAACCCTCATTAGACGAAAAAGGACTATTGTATGGTGCTCAGCTATAAAGTTCTAAAAATACAGGAACTTTGATGTATAAATGCATCTTGAGGACTTTTCTGGCCCTGGCCACAAACGGTCCCAGTTGCCACTAATTTCACACCACTTGCAGAACCAGCGGTAATATTTCTTTTCCGAGACACACAGAATATATTTAGTGTTTCAAGGACTCCAGCCCTGGGGATCCTTTGTGCTGGCGTGTGCGATTAGCGCAGCAGGCGGGCAGGCACAGGCAGAAATGAATCTGACTTAAAATCTGATTTGACTTAAACAACACTGACCTTAGGAGAAGCGTGGAGAGTCCGAACCAGGCCTGCAAATCCCATCTGTTTCTTATTTCTATTACGGGCAAGTTAAAACCCTAAATCCAAACAGCTCTGAGCTTTGAATCCAAACTTTGCAGCTTGAGTCCATTACTAGCACAGACGACGGCTAGCCCAGCATGGACTGGTGCTTGAGAACCACTCGAATGCGCCTCCGCTATTAGGAGCTAATAAAAACCTGCACCAACTAATAATAATAAATATAAGCTTTATATAAAGTTATTTTTTGCTGGGTTCTTGCTGCAATTGGATGTCAAAAAAAAAGAAAAAAGATCTAATCTGTAAAGCAAACAGCTTTTTAGGCTTTTATAAAAAATAAAAGCGATCGTATTCAGAAGAAGCCTTGTCTCTGGCCTTTAATTCACAAGAACAAAGCTGGTGAGGGCTGGTCTCCGAGCATGAATGGAATTTGGCAATACCATTCCCATTAGTGCAGAATAAACCTGTTAAATATATAATGGCTGGTGTACAATGTAGATTAGAAAAATAAGTGTGGAACTGTAAGGGTCCTAATTATTTTCCATCCATCTACCTTTACATTAAACACCAAGTTTTGATGCTTCCCCAGATGCTGGGTAAATTATTGAATTTTTAACGTGATGCTCTGTTTATAGAACTGCAATTACTCAGTCTCGGCCTTTGTTTGGAGAAGAATCCCCGTCCATCCTCACTAATGGCTTCTTCTGATCTCATCCGACATGGAGGTTTTCCTGAGCATATTAAAAACATTATTCACTCTGCCTTTTTAGCTTAGCCAAAGATTTAATGACTTCAGCATAAGGACTGTATGTTTTGCTGTATTTGAGCCAGATTTACTCCCTGACGGCTGATGCTGTGCACTCTGTTCCCCACATAGGTACAGAGGAGCTGGGGACTTGGGTTATAGGTTTTGGGGGGCAAGAATCTTGGTATTTAGCACAACTGAGCACATGAACCTCAGAGTTCCTTTGACACCTGAAAATACACCCTTGTCTCGCTGCCAGGCTCGGGTGAGTGTTAGCTATTTTTTGCACAGAGGATCTTTGTCCCCATTAAGCAGCCCAGGTAAATCCTGAAGCTCCTGAGACCTTGGCAGCCCAGTGCAGGATCCATCCCAGACCGGACGAGGTAGATACCCAATGCCACACAACTCTTTTTTCCCTATGTCTGAAGCACCTTTCAGCAAACAAGTAGTTTTTATCCTATAAGGTGGGTGTCTCTCAGAGTTTCTGTAAAGCCTAGGTTTCCTGGTTTAAAGAAAGACACGAGCTTCCGGAGTCATGTTCCAAGATCAGGTAAAAGACACCACAAAAACCAAGGAGATATTCAGGTCTGCTGCTGCTACGTCCCTTAATCTGAAAAAACTCAGAAATCTTAATCCCTATACCCTCAAACAAAACGGCATGACCTTGAAAGCGCAGCCTGCGGCTGGGATTAGGTCGTCTTGCAGCACGTGGGGTCAAGTTCAGTCTCTCACCGGTATTGCAGTGATTGCACCGGTATCCTGCTCCTCTCCAGCACTGCTGGGACCACCGGCCCTCGGCTGCTTTCCACCTGACTTGCCACCTGAATCCATCACTCCGGGATTTCAATCTCCTCCATTATGGAGCAAACCCTGGGTAAATCGCTTTGCTGATGAGGATTTGAAATCTTTCTTTCCCCCCACTTCTCCTGCTGAGTTGTTTAATTGAGAGGCAGCAGCGGACACACTCCAGTAAGATGGTCCATAATTGCTCTAGGAAAAGGGAATTATTCATTGTCCGTCCCACGTCTCGCAGCGTGGGGCTCTGCACCGGCTCAGCTCACCACGTGCCGTGACTTACTCCACCAGCGAGTGCAACTGGATTCTGGTTTATCTTCTGCTTGGAAAAATACTGAACCAAAAATATTGTCGTACCTTCGCCCTTTCTTCAGGGGCCACCCACGTGCTTGTGATTCAAGGGATTTTTCACCGGGCTTTTTACTGCAGAGTTTCTTTGATCACGTGCCGCCCCGATTACTGCCATCTGTTTTCAGGCCTGTCCTTCCAGCCCGCACTGTGGATGCAACAAGAGGTCGAAAGGCGCCTTCCTTCATCCCGCGTTCGATCAGAGAAGTGGCCGCGCGATTGCTTTCCATCCCTGCCCTTATGTAGCGCTGAAAGAGCCATCAGAAAATGCAGGTTTAGTGCATTCAAAGCTTTCAGAGCAGCGAGAGCCCAGCAGGCGGCGGGGAACCCCCTGCCTGCCCCGTGCCTGCTGCCCAGGAGCTTCTCAGAAGGGAGCATCCCCCATGGCAGCTCCTGGGGGGGTCTCCTCACTCTGTGGGGTAAACCCCATCCTTAGAAAACCGAGAGCGATCCCAAACCGAGGGACTCCCCATCACTCGCCCTGCAGCTCCTCAGGGTACAGGCTTCTCTCCCCGGTTTGGGGAGGGTTTGGTGGGAAGGATCGGTGTGCACCCAACGCGCACAGGCCCTGCGGGGTAGGGCAGGACATCTGCAGCCCTTCGGCAGTCTGTTCCTTGAGGAATCACACAGCAGCCTCCGGTGGAGACACTCGCCGGTTCCTCCCGCATCTCCTGGTCAGAGCTGGGCAGCACGGGGCGACTCGCTGTCCTCCAGCGATGCTCTGAACACCTCAGGTTGGAATGTCGTGCTGTCCAGGGCATTTTGTACCCAGCAGTGAAACGCCGTGGGAATCGCTGAGTGATGCTCTCCTGATTGTATTAGCTGGACAGAAACCGCTGCCTTTCAACCCGTCGCTGCGTGACAGACAGAAAATAGGCACAGCGGCCGCGGGGGACCTCCTGGAGCCGCTTGATCTCACCCTCACTTTCTGAAATAAAGCTGTTCCATCACCAGAGCCATCCTGCTGATGGTTTGACATGACCTTGGTATGAGTGGTTTGCAAGGAGGTGCCTGGAGGGTTGAAAGGGTCCACAGCGATGGAAAACAACACACGGGTGCTGCTGACGCGGGTGCGCACATCGGCTCTGGTGGGCGAGCGAGTAATGGGGATGGTTTGGGTGGTTTGATTTACCCATTGCACAGAGACACGTGACTGGGGTGCTGGGGAGCCCCGTGTCACGGGGGAGATGATAAAGACCCCTCTTTTTCAAAGAAGTGGCTATTTTGCAAGCTAATTCCAACGCAAACGCATAGACACACCCCCGCTCCTCCCCACACGCTGCAGGAGGGACGGAAACACCCTAAGCAGAACCACCCGAACATCCGCTGCAACCATTTTTCACACCATCTCATAAGATGTGGAAACCAGAGCCCCGTTCCTCGTTAGAGATCTGTCTCACACAGCGGGTACGCAGGCTTGGACCCAAGAGCGAGTGTCCCCACGGGCTGAGCACCAGCCAAAGCCCTCCAGCAGACAGCCCGGCGCAGGGCGGGATCGCACGACCCCACGTACGCGTAACTGAGTGATTTCAGCCTAATTTTGGGATGCTCATCTTCGCCACGCCACCAGCCTCTTCCACGTTTTCGCTCAGTGGCTTGGTGTGACGCCAGGGCGTTTCGGCCAGCCGTGACGTTTACAGCAAAATAAAATGTAAATGACTCCCAGCGCGCACGTTCGGCAGTGTGACCGGCAGCATCCGGGCTGCGTCGTCCTTTGGACAGGACGAGATGCGGATGGTGTTGCAGTTACTGTTTGCCAGAGTGTGGTGCATTTTCACGGTAGATTTAATTTCACTCTCTAGTACTTAATTCTTTTTTTCTTTTCCTTAACTTGCACAGAAAAACAACCCTGCAGGGCACGAGGGAGGGCGGACTGGCGAGGCAGGGCATCTTCTTCCCTGCTGCAGTTCCACAAGAGGAGGAGGCTAATTAGCAAGCCGCAATCAGTGCCTGGGAGAGATCAGCACCCGCAGCCCCGAGCCCCGTTCGGTGCCCTTTAGAGGTGCTGTGGGAAGGAGAAGGGCGCTCTTGGGGTGCATGCAGCTCATTAAGCCCATTACTTAAAACCATCTAAGCTGCAGAAAGAGGTTTTCCCCCCAGCCAATACTCAGCCTAAACTAATTTAAATGTTAAGCGTAGCTAAACTCTTCATAAACAATGCACTAAAGCATCTGTGTGACAGAAATTTCCTCCATCTGTAACAATTTTCGCGCATAAAGCCCGTCAGACACGTCTGCTGCGCGTGTAATAACTCGCGCTGGGGCGTGCTGACAGGCTGAGTTACTGATTTTTCCCTAATTCTTTTTTTCCCGTCTTGAAACACGCTCTGCTCCTTCTAATGCGAATTGATCTTTTCACCCAATCTGACAGATCTACCACTTCGTATTCAATTAACATCTCAGGAATAAACCCAGTCTGTGCCGCAGACACCAGTCCCCAGTCTGAACTGCAGATACCCGCCTTGACTTGGCGTCTCCGCGAGCCAACGAGAAGACCCTCGGACCAGGCTGCTGCCTCTGCTCCATCGCCAGGAGTAAAACAGATGCGAGAACCGGAGAGGTGACCTGGGAAAAGCAGCCACGTGTTCTGGTCAGGACTGTGTTAGAGTGTCCAAGAGGCGGCAGGATGGGCTCAGCCCCGGGGGATGGGTGCCACCGCAGGCGGCAGCGTGGGATGGATCGTCTCCTGAAGGATCCGCCAGCCCCGGCTTTCTGGGGACTCTGCAGCCAAAGGGTGAGAGCTTCACTTAATGGAATGTTTTGAACTGAAAGGCCTTAAACTGCTGATGGAAGGAGAGTAAACAGCGACTGAGAGGGACCCCAGGCGCTGCTCACCGGGCTGCGTTTGCAGCGCAAGCCGGGGCTTTGCCCCGCGTCTGCCGGCGGCCCAGCCGCTTGGGGTGCGGCGGCCATGCGTCTGCTCCTCCGCAGGACGCAGCTTCCAGCCTCGTCCCAATTAATTGTCTCCTAATGACTTTCTGAACCACGAGGATTTCTTTAATTATACCCTGCATTAGACTTTAATCAAGAAATCAATCTTCCACGCCGCCTGAAAACTGAGGGTACGGCGTGTTCGGTGGAGAGGAGCCCGGGGCATCCCTCGCGTTGCACCGCGGAGGTCCCTGCGATGCCGCGGGCTGTTCCCACAAGCCACATGGCTGAGCAAAGCCCAAGGACTCCCCGGTCACAGCCCTGGGGGACGATGGCACTGCCATCAGCCCCGTTGCGTAACTCTTGCTTTGCCAGCGTAGGACTCCGGTGCCACCCCCGGAGTGTGACCCACCGACCGTCCTCGGCTGAAGCGATCGCTGCCCAGCGACATGATGACATCAGCGGCTGTGGCTGCGGGGCAGGTCACGCGCAGCCCGTGTTCCATCGGGAGAGGGAACGACGCCCGTTCACTGGGGCGCAAACGCAACGGGGCTCTGCAAGGAGACGGGCTCGGTGCGTGCTCCGCAGCTTGCCGGGACGTCGGGGCAGCTGCCACGGCTGCCGGAAAGGCTCCCCCTGTACAAACGGGCAGTAACAAACGCACAGGGACCGGGGAGCAGAGCAGGACCGGTCTGCAAAAGGTTCATAGCTTGCTGCCACCCCACGGAAAGGATGCCGTGTTCTTTGAGTAACGCGTTCAGCCGCTGGCGGGTGCTCTCGCTCGGCTGTGCCCTGCAGCTTTTGGCAGACCCCTGAGCTGCTCCTCCTCCTCCTCGCCCCTGGCTTGCTTGAGCCGGGTGCTGCTCCACTCGCCCTCTCCCACGCCCTCGGACGTGCCCCAGGAGCAGAGCTGGGCTAATCCCCACGAGGCCACGGTGCCTTATTTCTTTAACAGGGAGCAGCAGTGGTGGGTTATAAGGGAAATTTGGAAACAGTGCGTGCTGCTGCAGGGCTCGTTACTGAATCTAGCTGGAAATGATTTAATTAAGATCCCTGCACAGCCCGGTGCCTGTGCCCCGGCTCAGCCAAGCACCGACATCCCTATATTTTCTCCGCCGCCTGACGCGGGGTGCCGGCAGCGCGCAGCCCTCGTGCGCCGGCTTAGCGCCTGTGTGCCGAGCTGGATGCGGCGCGCAGAGGATTTGCATTTTCCAGCAGACGGCTTCACCTGCTCCCACCTCACACCAGGCCCGGCGCCGCCCCGTGTGCGCCTCCTGCCTCCGCAAACCCTGTGACAATGAATATAAACCCTGGGGGGCGCTTGGTCTGCTCCAGCGTCAAACACAGCACGAGGTTGCCGTCATCCAAACAAAACAATACGTCTAATCGAATATTAACCTCGCTTTTTGTTCCAGTTTACGGGATGCTGAGAGGCCCATTGTAGCAAAGGGTTTTTTGAAGGATGCTGAGCATCCTGGTCAGACAGACCGCGGTGCGATGGAAACACGACGTGTCGCCGGGATCCTGGACGCCAAGGCCAGGGCAGAGGACGCCAGCTCGGGGTGGGGGTGCTGGTAGCTGACCTGCACCCCGGCGCAGCGCCTGCGCTCCCAGACACTAGTGCCTGCGGGCAGCGGGGAGGGTGTCCCCTGCCCACGGCACCCTGCCTGCACCCGTACCGCACAGAGGACCCTGATTTACCTGAATTCACCCCAGCTCCACATGGCGATGGCTCCTCGCAGCGGGTCCCGTGGGGCCACAGGGAATTGGGGGGTTTTGCCCCAACCGGCCGGGCACAAAACATTCACGGCAGCGTCTCACAGGATAATGTCACTCAGGGGTTTTTACGGTTGACTAACGAGTGGGCTTTAATTTTCTCCTTTCTGAGGAGCTCTGGCTGGGGTGGCCAGACCCACTGGGTTTTATCTCCCCTCGCACTGGCAGGAGTTTTTCCACGAGCGGCTGCAAAGACCCAGCAAATTAAAAAAATACAAGTTCTGGTGGTTTTCACCTCCAGCTCTGCTGGGCCTGGCTCTCCCCACCCCCACAAACCCCACTGCAGTGAGGCAGCAGCAGGAGCAGAAAAAAGAAAGGCTTTCCCCCCCCCCCCCCTCTGTTTATAGAAAGGTTTTTTTCTTCACTAACGAAATGCAAATACAGGAAGCAAAGATGTGACGCAGCAAAATGATTTAAGGAAGAGCATTATGGCAACGGAAGGGAGGGAGACGGGGCCGAGCTCCGAGCTCGCCTGTGCTGGCGCAAGTGCAAAGCAGGTTGGCTGCAACCCGGCAGGCTGGTTGGGTTTTAAAATTAAGGTAATGATAAAAACATTTGGGTGTGTGTGTTTCCTCTGCAGAGCCCCGCTGCGCCTCTGCCAGCCATCGATGTCCTGCCCGAGCCGGGGCTGCTCACGTCCTTTCTCCCATCTGTCGCCTGCTCGGGTGACGAGGACACTGGGACCCGGAGGGGATTTGGAGTACCTGCTGCCTTCACAGGGAGCTAAAAATAAAAAGCATCTGCTAAAAATAATGAATGATCAAGGAAAAAATGCTAAACCCCAGCGATTTCCCTGGACTCTGCGGATTAATTTTAATTTCCCTTTAATCCGGACAAAAATAGCGACGTCACTGCTGGAGGGTGCAGCTCAGTCCCGGGGACCGAGGCAGGAGTTGTGCGCCCCTGCCCACCCGCACCCCGAGACCCCGCTCGCTCTCAGCGGGGCCGAACCCCAGCACCCAACTTTTGGGTGCGTTCCAGAGAAAAACGCTGTGAGATGGAGGCCACGGCGCTTCAGCTGCTCCCGCGGGGGACGCGGCTTAACCCCTGCGGCCGCAGGTCCCGGTGGTGCCTTCCCCCAGCTCGGCGTTCGCCGCGGTGCCGGTTAGAGTCGGGCTTCGTGCTGCTGCGCGCGCCCGGGTACGGCCCGTTTGGGGGGCTGGATCCTGGATCAGCTCTGGCCTGGGCTAAGGGGAGGAAAAGGGGCCAGCTGCCCCACATTCCAGCCTGGGCTTTTTAAAAATAAGATTCTTTTACTTTTAGAGGGAAGAAAGAAAAAGACTGATCGGAGAAGGTGCTTAATTCTGTTTGTCTCTCTGTAAATTCCTGAAGACACAGCTAAAGGAGCAGAGGATGCGGCACCCGGGCTCCCCAAGCCCTGCGGCCACTGCCCGCCCCGTCTGACCCCACGCCGTGCCCGGCGCACAGCCCCTTTCTCCAAATCCTCACACCCCCTTTCCCTGGCTTTATCCACACGATAAACCACCAAGAGCACAAGGAGGGGGCGCAGGCTGGGCTCTCCCTGCAGCTCCCCATGCGGACGGGCGACAGAGGTGCTTGAGCATCGTTAGACATCGGTCCCAGCTCCATCCCGATACGTGCAGCGATTCGCATGCGGAGCTCACCGGGGACTTCGCCAGGAAGAAAACCCCCTTCATTCCTGGGACAAGCCCAGGGCTCCGTGCTCCCCTCCAGCAGTTAAACTCGGGGTGGGGGCTGCGGGGTGGCTGGTGGGGGGCTTTGGAGGAGGGAGGCAGGAGGACGTGCTTTGGGGCTCTTTGTGCAGCGAGGTCTCAGCCTCAGAAATATTTTCAACACCGAGAGCCCGTGAACAGATACAAGGACTCATAGTCCAGGGTGTGATTTATACACAACAGCACATTAACACCGAAATGGGGTCTTTAAAAGTGCCTCAGACTTTGCTATAATGCTGCTACTGTGGAGCTGCGGCGAAGCCAACGCGCGTGCCCCGAGCCCGACGCTGCTGGGGGAGGGGGGGACAGAATTAATTTAAAAAAAAATAAAAATCAAATCTAAGCAATTCCTTATAAGCTGCTTCAAATGTGTTTTCAATTCAAGAGTGACCAGAGAGGTAAGTAAATATTTTCCTGGAAAGGAAATGACATTGTGTTTACACCTAGCGCTGTTTGCCGAAGCGCTGCCTGCAGTTGAGCTCCAGCCTGCTTAATATTTACCCAGCTGGAAGAGGCGCTCGGCCGTGTTTGGCCGTGCCAGGCATGATATAGGTGAAGAATTCAGCGTTTATACGTATAGGAAGCCCTGTGGTTTCGCGAGCTGGGATGCACAAGACCCAGGATCTGTTTGCTGGGCTGTGTTTTTGCAAAGCTGCAAACCTTGGACAAAGGGCTGCTGTTGGATGGGGGCTGTGCGGCCCCTCGGCAAGGGCAAGATAGATAAAAAGCAAATATTTAAGCCAGGAGGACTCAGACTACAGCCCCACGGGGGCTAGCACCAGTCCGTGAGGCTCTTCCCATCGCAGGGGCCTTTGCTCCGCGTGTTGGGAAGATCCCCCACGGCTTTCCAGGACCCACTGCTCCAGATGCTTGAAGGCGACTGACCCAAAAAGCTTTCTGCTGTTCGTGCAGAGGTTTTTGTGTCACCGTGCCAGGCTCAGCGGTGCTGGAGGGATGTGGGTGCCACACATCGCATCCCCTCCTCAGCGCCTCCCTCCCCGCAAAGCAGAGGGGAGGTACCTGTGGGAATGAGCTACGGAGCAGCTTCCCCAGGGAGAGCTGTATCTGTAGAGCAAGTTTAATGGCTGGTGCGTCCTTGAGACCCCACCTAAAACCTGTGCCTTTCGCTCCCCGCACTGCCCACGCGGGCTGTCTGCGTCACGAAGCGGGGCTCACCCAGGCTGGGGGCTTGTGTCTCCCATGGAAACAAATTCACAAGACCCTGAAAATGGTGGCTGACGTCTAAACATTCCCCTTGGACACAAACAGGACGAAAGCACCTGCTGCCACGTTGCCAATTTGGGTAACCCGTAGCAAAAGCACCAAAGGTCCCTCCACGATGCCTTTGCCCATCAGCCTGGAAACAACGTGCCCAGAGCTCTCCCCTCCTCGGCTCCTGCGTGCCAAAAGCTGCCAAAGGTCAGGCTTAAGCTCCACGGACTGTGGCAAGAGTTTGTGCAATGAAATCCCCTCCAACACCTTGGGAAACGCAGGTCGGAGCTTTGCCGTCTGTTAATCATTGATCGGGGGCTGATTTTGCCAGGCAGCGCAGCGGGAGCAGCCGGGGGACGCGGCTGGGCTTCCCGTGCCACCAGGACCTGCTCCAGATCTCCCCACCGAGCCCTTAATCAGCTTTTACCTGGGATTAGCTCAAACATTCCCAGCCTCAGGTTCAAAATAGCTTTTCTTGCTAGTGGGCAACTAATCCAAAAAGAGCCCTCTCCTCCATCAGCCAGCGTCTCCACCGAGGGGTTTGGTTTTCCTCCTCCTAGGACCTGAACCTTGCCCACTTTCCAGATTGCTTTTGTGATGGAGAATCCAGGACCCGGGATGCACACACGGATGCTCAGAGCTGGGTGGTGGTGGAGACCGATGGCTGTGGCTCCCAGAAACCCAACCGAGCCAAAGCCTGGCCTGGTGCAAGCCGGGTACAGAGAGTGCAGCCAGCCCAGGTCAGGCTCAGCACCTGCATTTGGGGGAAATTCAGGTTGTGCACAAGGGGATTTGCTCAGGAGCTCGCAGGAGGTGGGGGGCACCACGCAGGCACCTCCTGCACCAGCTGGGTCTGTCCCAGCCACACTAAGCCCCTCTTCCGCTGACGGCAAACGGAGCCAAAGAAACTCCCCTGTGTATGAGGCCACTGGGACCTGGGGAGGAATCGAGGAGGGGAAACAAGAGCCCCGTCCGTAGGACACGGGGGCCCAGAGCAAAGAGCTGCCGAAAACCTACGGAGCAAAACAACAGCCCCTGACTCCCCTGGGCACCCACCAGGATAAGCTGGGCTGGGAAGGGATGTGCAACCGCTCACATCCAGAAGCGCCACGTGTGACGTGGCTACGATTAAATAAAGGACGTTATTGCTGCCTCCCTAATGGCTCGGGGCGCCAGCAGCGGAGCCGTCCGGCTGCCGGCAGCTCCCAGCTCGCCGGAGCTTGTCCCCACCAGGCATCAGCGTTTAAAAGATCAAATCCACCTTCACAAGCCCACAAACAGGATCCGCGTTCACAGTCCCCCATCGCAGCCACGGTGACAGCCTCCCCCTGCAGCCCTGATAACCGGGAGCACAGGGCCACAGCAGCTCAATAAACGCTCAAATATCGCATTCAGAAAGAAATCCAAGCTCGAATTAAAGACAACAGAGACTCATCCCTTCAGCCAGTTCATTTCCTCCCCTACAAAACCTGCTCCCACCCGGCTCCTTCCCACTGACCTGCCGCAGTACCCATCCCGGGGAGATAAGCTCGAGCAGCAGAGCCTGGCCAGGATTTCAGCAGCACCAGCACTGTGGATAAAGCTCCCTCAGAGCAAAAATATATCACGGTTTCTCCAGAAACCAGCAAAACCTGGGGGTCGGGGGAGGTCCCTGTGGCAGGCACAGCTGGTACCTCACCAGCAGCATCTCAGCCATCAGCTGCTGGTGCTTCGTTACCCCGCGCTGCGGCTTGGTCCCATCAGCAGCAGTCTGGGTGCTGATGAGCTGCGGTGTGGGAGGTAAAGGCCCCCTGCCCAGCCGTTAGAAGTTTATATTGACGCGATGAGGTGATGGGTTTTGTGCCCTCTGAACGCGAGCTTTGGTTGCACCCCTGTTTCGCACCATGAAGGCTCAAGCCCTTCCCCCGGGGCACCCCGGTTTGTGCAGTGTCTGCGCCACGGGTGCTTTGCCTCCAGGCAGGGAACCCCAGAGGAAGGTGGAGGGACCCCCCCATTTCGACAGGGCAAGACACCCGCGAGCGAAGCGACTCGGCCAAGGTGGGAAACCTGCGCCAGAGCCTGAACCCTCCAAACCTTCAGCTCCTCCGACACCGAGGCTTGGCTAGGAAAGGCCCTCGGTTTCTGCCCTGAAACCCTCATAAAAATAGCACAATTATGGGAAAATCCTTGTCCAAGTGGAAAAGAAAAACCAGCAGTCTGGTTTGCACGAGGAAGCAGAGCTATGTAAAAGCGCGTTCCTACAGCCTGCTGTTATTTCTGTAACGCGTCCAAACGCTCGCCCAGAAACCCTTCACCGAGCTGCACGTTTCCCCGGGGCGAGGTCGGGCCTCTGGTAAAATACATTCTTTTTCTTTTTTTTTTTTTTTTCCCCCCAGCATTTTGCTTCACCTAATCAGAAGTTTCCATCGCTGAGAACAAAACGTCTGCAGACCCGTCCTCTGCGGCGCGGCGCGGGGCAGCCCCTGCCGGGAGCCGGCTGCTTGATCCTGAGCCACAAATAACAGGGCAGACTGGAAAATCTCTGCGGATTTGGGGTTTTTTTTCTCAGAAGGTGAGTTGGTGATGTCCATCGCCCCTGCTGTCCTCGCACCCGTGTTTCCCCAAGCCCCCCAGTGCCTGCGATGATTCCCCCTTACAAACCTGGGGTGAGCAAACCGATGGGTGTCTCTCCTGGGAAGATTGAATGTAGGTGGCCACCCCCTGAAGGTCTGTGCCCAAAATACCCCCAGAATCCCCCAAAACAGCACTGAGAGGCCAAGAAACCGGCCTGGCCACGGGGTTTGCGTTTTTTGGGGACCACGTGGAGAGGGGTGCACCAGAGCTCTGTTATTTCTGCCATGTGTCCCCCCCCCAGGGACCCATCTCCGCAGCCAGGGCAGGCACCCATGGGGTGACTGCCTTCCAGGTGACACCTCCTTCCCACCCAGCCTGCGTCCACGGGATGTTTCTCAGCCAGCGATGGAGAAAGGCCTCAACACTATTTATACCCCAGGCTGGAGCCGGGTAAAAATAACCCTGGCGTGTTTGGCAGCCTGAAAGTGCTACTGTAAATCCTCCCTGTCAGCAAGAAAATCCCTCAGCTCGGGTCGGAGCCATTGTCCCTGTGGGAGAGGTGGCATGGGGGAAGCTCGGGGGTGTCCGTGGGGCTGAGCCCCCAACCTGAAAGAGGACAAAGGGGTCAGGTGAACCAATGGAGAAGCAACGGGCAGCATCCCTGCCCAGCTCCCGCGGCCCGTAAGGGCTGAAGAGCAAAGCAGAGAGTCAAATTGCTCTTGGAGCAGGACTAAAGGCCACCGGCGCTGCTGTATTTATAACTTCGTGATCATCTTCCGAAAAAACCCATTGTGGCTGGTAGGATCTGAGAGGAGCTCCGGGAGCTGCCCCCTGCTCGGCCCCGTTGCTCGTTACGGCCCGTCCTCCGGCCGCGAGTGAAGGTCACGGCGGCTCCCGCAGCACCGGCACCTGGCGGGTGGCACCTCGGTGGCACCTCGGAGGGGGTTTCACGGAGCAGCCTCCCCCCATCCCTCCCGGCCGCGCTTTCCCGCTGCGGAGCCGCGGGCCAAGTTTGCAGCAGCAAATCTGCAGCCGCTCGCCGGAGCCCACGTCTGCTGCGGTCTGAGTCAGCTTATCTGCGCCCGGCTATTAATAGATCGCTTCGGCTTGCTGACACCCTAATTGCAGTTTAATAATACAGCTAACGCAAGCCGGCACGAGCGCTGCCCCGTGTCGCAAACACGGTGGCTGCTCCCTGCGGCTGCCCTCCTCGTCCCGGCTGGGCATCGCCCTGGGAGCGGGGCAGACCCCGGCCCCACGGCAGCGGCTGGGTACCGCCACCGCCCCCCGGCCAAGGTGTTGCCCGGCACCTCCGGCAGCAGCACAGCCTGAGGCCGCGCCGCGGCTCTGGTGCTTTTCCACTTCCACGCGGAACGGAGCCGGAGGGCCGATGCGGGGCCGGGGGCTCTTCCTGAGGCTGTGCTGAGGGAGACCCTGGTGTCGCCCCTCCTGCTCTTGGATGCTCAGGGTGGGAAATACTGAGCGCAACTCCTTTTCCTGCAGGGGAATGTCCCTACGGGGCTCACGTCTGGGCTGGCGAGGCGCCACGGCCGATGCACACGATTTGGCCCGTAAATGGGAACCGCTGCCACCGGAGAGGAGCAGCCAGCAGCCGCCACAGCCACCGGTCCCCTCCCCGCCCCACCAGGGATTTCTGCTGCCCGTGCCGCACAGGATCGCGCCCGCCCACCCCAGCACAAGCAGTGGGTTTCAGGGGCACGGTGGGGAAACAAGACAGAAACATTTTTATTTTCCTCCCTAAATGACACAAAAGTCAGTGAAGAGGGCTGGTAGCCCCGGCCCCCCCATGGCTGGCCGTTTCAGGCTACGGCGGCAGCAGGCGCGGGTGGCCCGGGGGCAGGACGGCCGTGCCGGGCTTCGGCCCTGCCGTTACCGGCTGTGCCTCGAGCGCGGGGTGTGCGGGGAGGCACCGGCCTCGCCATCGCAGGCTGGACCGCGCTGCCCGTGTCCTCGCGCCAGCGGGAACAGCCGGCTGCGGTGGAAACCAAATGCCTCTTCACGGCCACGGGACGTGGGCGCTTGGCTAGCTGCCCTCTTAACGCAGTAACCGCTGCTCTGGACGGCACGAGGTGGAAATGGAGTTAAAACCTTTGGGCTTTTTGAGTGACCCGGCGGCGGCCGTTCCTGTACAGCAGCTTCGGGGGTTTGTGGGACCAAGCCCAGCGACGGCACAGAGGCGAGGAGCTGCCCCGCACCAGACCGTGCTCATCTCCAGGCACCACGCTGCGCTCGAAGGACCGGCCGCGCACTTTTCGGAGGTGCCATCATCCCCGGGAACTTCCTGCTGCGCAGGGCGGAGGCAGCACGTGTCTCATCCCCCCGCCCCGTACGGATGCTGCGGCAGCCTCCAGAGCACGCACCCAGCGCGCCACGCGCAGGCGCAGCACCAGCGACGCCAGATGAATGTTTTGGCTAAACCAAGAACTCAAATTACCTCGAGCCCCTTGGGCAAGCAACTAAATCTGCCAACTGCCCCATCAGCCGAACCTGCCCATGCTACGGGCACGGACAGGACGTTGGTTCGCAGACGCATCTTCCTTGGTTCCTTCCCCACCTCCCACCACCCCCTGCTCCTCCTCGCCTCCACCTCTCCGGCGCAGCTTTTCCTGCTCCGGCCCGAGCTGCCCTGGGAGCTGAGGGCACGGGGCAGCTGGCACGAGCACGTCCTCTCCAAAGAGGGTTAAGGGGCTTTTTCAGACGCGTGGGGAATTAAGGGCGCTCAGCCGGCGCGCGGTGGCACCGTGAACTGCCGGGCGCTGGCACAGGGCACCAGGACAGTCCCAGCCGCCTCCGGCAGCGGGGTGAAGAGGGATTGCGTCAGCTCATCCAACCCCCCCTCGGAGAAAGCGCCGCTTGCAATCCACCTGCAGCTTCAAACGATTTTTGAGCTGGAGGTGCCAGGAATGGGAGACGTCGTGCCCCCACGCCCCTGGGAGCAGAGGAGCACATCTGGCGTGGAAGCGAACGCGGCCAGATGAGACGAGCGGAGGCGGCTGCCGCTGCAGCTAGCCACAACGGCTCCGAAAACCGTCACAGCGCGTGTCCCAGGTGGACAAGTTCCCTCCGTTACGCCAAGGAACTGCTCCGCACTCTAACACGGGAGGACGGCCCTCCCTCTGCTCGCTGGCCCTCGGAAGCACGAGCTCAGCTTCCCGCACACGTCCCCTTTGCTTCGGGACCGGTGTGGGTCGCACCCAGGAAAACCTCGTTTGTTGAACTTCTGAAACGGGCGTTTGACTCGCAAACACCCCAACGCCCCACGGGGGGGGGGGGCTGGCCATTTCTGGGATTTCTTGACCCGTTCTACCACTGCAGGCACTGTCGGGGGTGCTGACACAACCGTGTCAAACACGCCAAAGCCATGCACCCATGGGAAAGGACTGAACGAGAACGACGGGAATTTGTGGCCGCTTGAAAAATACCTTAAAATCATGTAATTAATCACAAAACCAAGCCAGTGCTTCCCTCGCCGGCCTGGTTCAGGGAAAGGCACTCGGGTACGGGACGACGGTGCCAGGCGGGTCAGCGCTCGGGTCTCCTGCTCCGTCTGGGGTTTCCTCCCGTACCAAATCCTTGGCTTCCAGGGGCAGGGATCACCTTCTCGCTCTGCCCAGTGGGATCCCTGCCCACCCCTCCTGCCTCCGAGCACGGAAGGGATCCAAGCGCGCCCCAGGTGGCTGCTCCAGGCTGGCAGGTATCGGAAAAGAGGATGTTCTATTCGCAAGCTAAATGTAACATGGCTTGAGCAACCAAATTCCGCTGCTCCCACTGGCGCGCGGCACAGGAGATGGAAACAGAAGCCGGGACCAGCAGTTTTAGTACTTGAAAATTTTATTTTCTCAAATGAGCACCAACACATATTGTAAATATGACAAACAATACGCCTCCCTCTAATACTGAAGAACCATATACAATGTACAAATACGTGAAAAGGTGAAAACCAATTATTTGAAAACAAACAATTGCATTTATTACTGAGGCAAATGACCTGAAAGAATATGCCAAAAAAAAATAAAATAAGATCAAAGAAATAAAAGTATACACAATTTGTAAACACAAGAGCATCAACAGACAGGCTGGTATTGGAAATATCGTCCTTTAGTTTTGTCAGTGGGGAAAGCATTCCCGTTTCCCTACGAAAAACGAACCAAAGGATACACACAGATGGTAACTATGAGAATAGCTTATTTGTGGTTGTACCTTACACAATGCCATTCTGTTTGCATTTAAATATGTTGGATTTTTGTTTTCTGAAGTCAAGATGATTTTGTTTCCCCTCTTCCGCTTACAGTTTTTAAACAGGATTCTGCGAAATCTAGGTCTAAGGTAATTGTTTCTGAGCGTTTCATTCTGAGGCCTCTCCCCTGGTGAGAAGATCCTTCCCACCGAGCCGAGCTCCGGTTCTCACCAATCTGTTTACCCACCCGGGCGTTTGGGTGGCACCTCTTCATCCACAAACTGGTTCACACGGAAACGTGACGCTCCTCCCGAAACAAGGAAGTGCAGTGAAATGCATGACTAACACACTCTCACACACCAGTTAGAAAAATGCATACAGAGAAAATTCTCACTTGATCGTCACAAGAACAACAGGTTTCATCCGTAGGTTGTTTTTCTTTTTTTTTTTTTCTGTACATTTTTTAAATCGTGTGCACCAAAAACAGAGATTAAAGAGCGTGCAACAGTTATTCAGCACTGAAAACAGCTCCTCGCTCAGCAAAACACAGTCCAGTGGTTTGTGCTGTTGGTCCCCTTTGGGATAAACAAGAGACCAAATGAATTAAAAACGAAGAAGGGGAAGAAGGGGGGAGCTTAAAGACAGAAAGGAAAAAAAAAAAACACTTTACTGCCAGAGAGGTAAACTTTTACTCTAATTCGTTATGTAGCAGCCTGGTTTAAAAAACAAAACAAAACAGAAAAAACCCCAAAAGAAAACCAGGATCCACGTCCAAAGACTGGTGTTTTAGTTTAAAAACGACGACTATTTCGAAATCTCCATCCTCCATCCCTGCTGCCCCCGAGCAACTGGAAACAGCAATTCAGAGGTCGCAGCTGATATTCAATCCCATTTTCTAAGTCTTGGTATCTACTTCACTCCAGCCAATACTGGTGCAAGAGAAAATTTCAGGCCCAGATCCTACAAACCAGATCTCCTCGGGAATGCCGTGCCCAGACGGAGCCCCTCGCCTTTCCGTAGGACTGGCCGTGGGAGCACGAGCTGACACGGGGCTCAGGCTGCCGGACGGGACCTCCGGCGCCGAGTGAAGGTGTTTCAGCACGTAACGCCAGACACCACGCGCTCCCCGAGGGCCTGGAGCTACCTCCCGTCCCACACAACAGTACCTGCCCGGACCGCGGGCTGCTCTCCGTAGCCCGGCCACCGCCTGCGCCCGGGACGCATTCTGCTGGACGGAAGCAGGAGTGACTCCCTGCTCCTGCCACGTCCCCAGGAAAAATGGATCGAGTTAAGAGGACAACGCATACTATGACTTTTGTTTCCCTTTAAACATATTTTCCAACAAATACAGAAGGAAACAGTATTATTTATAAACAACAAAAAAGTGCTCTCAGGGAGGGGCTCTGAGAAAACAGCACCAAATATATTATTTTTTTTAAAAAATTAAATATTATTTACAAAAGTATATTTCACAAGGTATTTTTTTTTTCCTGCTTTGTATATATTATCATCTGAATATTTATTACAGGGATCAGGATTTCACACCAGATAATCCACCAGAGCAAAACAATTTCAAACTCGAGTCTAAGCTTTGGGGGAGACGGGGGTGATGTAAACTCCAGGGTGCACGCAGCTTGCCAGGGATGAGGCTGCCACATTTTAAAAAAAAAAGCAAAACTTGCTGCTGTTGGTGTTTTCTTGAGGGTGTCACCCAAGGAAAGCAGCACCAGGAGCACTCTGCGTGCAGGCACTGCCTGCCCAGGTTTTCATGGTGGTTTCCACGGGCCACATCTCCAGCTCGGAAACAACAGTCCCACCTTGCTCAGCCCGGTCGCTAACGAACTGGCTACAGTCAACTCACACGACCGGCGGGATGCGGGCAGTGAAGTTCTTTGGTTATGCTCTGAATATATCACCCTACGAGTCATCGATTTAGCCTGCGCTGATCGTGGCAGCCACTAGCACAGAGATCTGATCATCCCGTCTGGTCACCACCTCCCAGCGCCGTCGTGTGTCTTAATACAGCAAGTCACAGATGAGTTAGCAGCGGACTAAGAAGTACTTCATATTTAATGGACACGTAGCGGAGAACAAACGCCAATGAGCCTCACAAGCCCATTTTTCCTTATCTCCCTGTACAGTGTGGTAAAGTCACTCTATAGATAATTCTCTGGGTGCTGGGGACGTTCACCGGCACACGTATTTTTTTCGTATCAGGGCTTGAGGCCAGATTCTCAGCAAGTGTGAATCTGTGGATGCTGATGGGATAAAACCAATTAAAACCAGATTAAGATCTCGCCACATCCAAGCTTAGACTGGTTGCCATTAAAAGCATAGCCCCTGTGAAGAGTTAAACCCAGCCTGAACATGTGTCCCAAATACATGGATAAAAACATTTACATCTGGCAGCTCTCTGCAGTAACTGTTCTTGTTTCTCAGAGCAGTCCCCTAGCCAGGCCTACCTTTTCTATCTTTTTTTTATAGCCATCACTCTAAATATCAACATAAAACCATGAGTCCATGTGTGCTCTTTTTCTCAACCTCTTACTAAAGATTTGGGGTTATCCCTCACTTCTCCCAGCTCCAACCAGCTCCCCTTAAAGGCTGCGTATCTGGGGAAACCGAAGAGCTCTTCAAAGAACACAGATTCCTTCCCACTAGCCAAGACCCAATAAATTGTCATGGATCACCAACCAAAGGACAGGAAAATGGGATCAGGCCAGTGCCAAAGTCAACAAGATAGCAGGTACTGCAGTTTTTTATTTCTACGAGGTTTTTATCACTGAAGGGAACGTGGATGATGGAAGCAGCAATGATCAGAAACAAAAGCCGAAGCAGCTCTTATGCAGCCACAGCAGAAGGGGTGAAGGCAGAAGCTACCTCCTAACAGCTAGCCATAAACTGAGTCACTCCATCCACTGCAGGAGCTGCGACCAGTCTCCATCTCACTTCTCTCTCTGCAGTTGTAAAGAGTGGTTCAAGAGAAAAACAGCCTTTGCTCAGATGGGCCATCAGGTTTGCGTTTCAGCACAAGGACCCAACGTGTAAGGCCCACCCTGATCCAAAAGTAGCATCTCTGCTCACATCCCCTTCATTTAACAGCAAATTACTTTCTCACCACCAGCCCTCCGTCCTGATCTCCAGCTAACAGAGAGAATCTGAGGGGGGATGGGGGTGGTGGGAAGTGACAACAGCTCCAAAGCTTCGGTTTCATAAGGACTTACAAACCCCTGCACAATACTCTTTCCTTCTGGATTAAGAAAGATTTCCCCCAGTGGATTAACCTACTTGAAAGAATTCCACAAACAAAAAGAAAATTCACTCAGAGAGAGAAAACTAATTCAATTAAATAGTCTTGAGTTATGCACCAGATACTGGCTGGACTGTTGCAGAGCAAACTTCACATTGTCGTTTACGTCTAACGCAGCTCCCCTCTCACACACGATTCCTCTTCCCCACCAATCACCTCGGGAAGGTCCACACTAATTAAAATGAAAACATTAAAATGGGAAGGACTTGTCCCTTGCTGTTACGATGCCACATCTACCCTTCCCCTTTAACCGCCAAGGCATGGACGATTTCAGGGGTAGGGGGAAGATGTTTAGTTTCATTTTTTCTTTCCCAACCTCCTCTGCCTGCCACAGGCTTCTGGGGGTGGGAAATGGGGGGAAGGTTTTGGGGAGGATACGTCAGGGCTTGAAATATCCACCTGTGCAACACTGCTACAACGGCCAGGCTCCTCTGCTCCCTCCTTCCCCACTCTCACACCATTTCTCTGCCGGGCTCCGAGGTCGGAGCTGATGGCTGGGGCCTGGGACAAAGACTCCAGACAAAGATTCTGTAACAGCATTTTCCTACTCGCACTTGTGAAGGATTGGTAAAAGACCCCCAAGGATGCTCAGTGGAGGCCGGGAAATCAAGGAGTACCCTGTGTTACTAAGCTTGTCCTCATCCCCTCTATGTGATTTCCTCTTTCTTGCCTAGCACGTGCCTTTTTTCCCCCCCGTCATATCTTTTAAGCTGCAGCTCCAATGCCCTTGTGCCTTAAGCACATTTTTCCTCTTCTCTAAAGGGCTCAAGAGTCAGGATTTGGTTTCTCCAGCTGTGAGGATGCCCCCCACAGCTGTGTTCTGTTGGGATGTTTGGCCTACCTACCCTGAAACAGCGAGAAAAAGGAGAGGCAGGGAATCTCTCCAGCCTTCAGGTCCTCCCCCTCCCAAACAACAAGTTCATAAATGGCAAACAAGACACAGATTTGCGATTAGCTTGCGGGGGGAACTGGTTACGACTTGTGCTCAGCCGGCTTAGACTGAAGCTCCACCGATGGAGCAGCGGTTTTACGACTCAGAGAGAACGCAGCCGTGAGGTATTTTTCTGTCCATTTAGACAAGTAGATAGTTTCAAGCCTTGGTTAACCAGGACTTAAAGGAGAAGTACAGTTTCAACTTCTGATGACTTCCCTTCGGGCCCACTCCCCACCCCCTATCACCTTCTCCTGCCCAAAACTCGGGTCTTCCTCCCACACCGAGACCTTCTGGTAAAATGCCACCACAGAGCCAACTTCAGTTTGTACTTAAACATTCGTCAACACGGCATGGCTGTCGGGCATTCGGTGCATTCTCTTAGCCAACGCCAGAACAGAGAGAGAAGCAGCCAGGGTCAACTCACAAACAGATACAAAGCAAAGAGACAGAGAGACAGAAATTTAGAGGCCAGTCACCAATAAAGATGTAGAAGGGTGTGAAGATGCTCCCAAATTGCAGAGCCTCTAAATGCATGGAACCAAGCGTTCAGTCACTCTCTCACTCTTGGATATAATGTTCGGTTGGATGGCATTCTCTTACACGCTGGTAGGGCCGGGTTCTTTCCATTCAATCCCAGCCATTATCCTTGATCATGTGAGCTAGTTCAATGATGTATTTGCCTTCTTTATACTTCTGGCTGCTTTCAAAAGCGTGTTCCTAAAGAAAAAAAAGGAGAAAGAATGAGATCAAGATGGCATCTGAAGGTAAAGTCGCAGTTACTGATCAGATCTGGGAATACTGGTACAAGTCTTTGCCTGGTCTACACAGTACAACAAACTGCAGGTCCTCCTGGCTTTCAGCAAAAATATGTAGGAAGAATCTTAAATCCTGCTTCCAGCTGTCTTTACAGGCTGGCAAAAAAGAACAGTCGGCACCATGTAAATGTGCAGCTTTCTGAAGGCCAACAGCAACAGCTCCTTGAACTACACTTTAGGAAGCATCGGTGATAAAAGTCTACCTTTCTCTAGGGTGGTCCGAGACCTTACCAGCATTTGTTAAGAATGCAGAGGTCCTCTGGTGACACATGCTGTAAAAGCACTACCGCTGGGAACGAGATGGACTGTGGTAAACTTCTTGAGGCAGGAGAAGGACCAACTCTACACAGACGGGTGCTTGCAGCTACAGAAACACGCTGTGCTTCAACACTGCAGAGCTGAAGGGGTTAAGGAAATCTATGGGATCCCTCACCAGGAGGGACTCCCGTTATGGAGGCTGCATCCTCAAAAGCGGTTCAGCTCTGCTCAGGTGCGCGTGCATGTACCGCATGGGAAATAATGTCACTCTATTGCTGGAGAGGCCTGGGCTACGTTTATGGCATTTTGTATTTTGTTTTACAATAAACTCAATTTATGTACTTAGTGTCCTCCTCTGTTCGAGCCCCACGCTGTGTTTCTGGTATTTCCCAAACCACATCAATTTTTGATGCTTTACTTTTTATAGCCCTTCAACTGATTTATTAAAGAATACTTCTGTCCAGAGGCCAC
The DNA here is from genome assembly GCA_013399095.1 of Psophia crepitans. Classification (NCBI taxonomy): domain Eukaryota; kingdom Metazoa; phylum Chordata; class Aves; order Gruiformes; family Psophiidae; genus Psophia; species Psophia crepitans. The sequence goes on from VWZZ01003508.1 coordinate 478,251, forward strand.
AGATACAATATATGTTTTGTTTAGACACTGGTCAAAATGTTTTGACAAACAAGTACACTGCGTGCCTCCTGAAGCAGAAATTAGGATGTAGCATAAGGCTTTATTTGAAGGTAATTGAATTTATGAAGAGCAAGAGACAGCAAACAGATAAACTCATGTTCAATAGCATTTCCAGTGGGAAGGACACAGGAGTAACAATACGTGGATCATTCTATTATTCTGATATCGTTTGGGAAAAGACAATATGAACCACAAGACTGATTGAAGTTATCCTCATCTATCCACGGGGAAAACAAAGGATACTGATACTCACATATTTCCAACCCAGTGTGGTTTTGCAGTTTTCACAGTAAATATCTGCAACCGCATGTAATCCCGTTAATAACACCCGCTCCTCTGCAGGGCCACAACCCACATTAACTCTGGGGAGAAAGGAGAGATGCTCCCTATTAGTGCGCCGCGCCAAGGCGCTACAATGAAGCTGACAGCAATTTTATTGCAGTATTCGAAAAGATAAGCAGGAGGCTCAGGATACGGGGTACACCCCAGCTCTGCCCGAAACAAAGACTTCTTGTGGTTCCCAAACAGCGTTAAAAGGTAAACCAAAGTTTTTGTTCAACTAAAGATTCTATAAAGCTTTGAAGAGAAGATTAATAACGTTCCAGTAAATTGCACTAATTACGCATTTGAGAAAGATTTTTCAAGTTGAATAAAATGGTACTTTTACTTTCCCAAACGGAGACTTAAAAAACGTAACTGAAATCAGCACTTCTTCTGAAAGACATCCCAGCAGTGATCTCATCAGAGCTATTTTCAGTTATTGGGAAAATTATACTCAATTTTTATGCTAGCTCTAAAAAGTAAGTTCGTATATAGATATTATTTATTCTCTACATTTACAAAACTTTGACCCTTTGGTCCAACTACATTCTCTGAGAAGAGAATGACTCATCTGCTAGCTCCAATTTCTCAATCTGATGACGAAAAATCCACCTTTTCTGAGCTACTTATCTGAAACCTCAACATAAAACCTAATATGAATCAGTGCTGCTTCCTGCCTCCTTATCCAACCATCTCCAGCAAGTTCCCAAGCCTCAGGCAGAGGTTTTCTAAAGGAAGACCACCCTTTTGTTTACTTCTTCATGAGGGTTTTCTTAACTCTAAGAGATGCAGAGGCGACACGTACAAAGTTATACTCACACTGAATTGAAGAGGTATGCTCGTCCTTGGCTTCCTTGAAAGGACTGAAAAGCAAGAACACAAAATTCAGTTGGCTGATGGATAGAAATAAGGTTAAACCAGGACTTGCCCTCAGCGACTGCATTAACGGTAGTTACAGCAACTGTTAGCCAGGACCTGGGAAACACACATCGCTAGTCTTCGAGATGGCAAGCGGACAAAGCAAGATGTCAGGAGACGAGCGCTGATAAACAGAGGTCTTGTCCTGCACATGGGAAGGGAGCAGCTGCCTCCAGTTCGAATGCCTGCCCATTTCGCAAGGCGTACTGGCAGCCCACACCTGGCCGTACAGCATTTCCAGCACTGTACAAGCCCAGTGTACTTTTCACTAGTTAACCTGGTTTCTCTCCTATATCCCAGCAACGCCTATTTCCCCCCTTTCGGTTCTGTTTATGAATTTCACACTACTGCCTCAGCCTTGCTGCCAAATATTGATCTTAATCTCTCTTCTAAAACCAAGGTGCTCACAGAGGCTTCCCGTTGCGCTGCCAGAGCTTTGAAACATTGCTGTTGCACGTGCTGGCACGTGAATCCCCCTTAGGAAGACCACACGGATGGACGCTGAACCAAACCGACAGCTTGGGGCCTATCTGTGCAAGGTGCTGTGCACACAAATACCACCTCTGCTCCAGTGATTTTACAGAAGACCTTAACCTTGCTGAGGTGTCTGCAAGCCTTCACATTCCCACTGATGCCAGGGAGATCTTCAGGACTGGATCTCAATGTAGGACAAGATACAACTAGATAGAGATGAAGACAGACATGAGAGAACCACAGAGCAGCAAAACTACACCAGATAATCACCACGCATGGCACATACTCCGTGCCCCATGTTTTCTCAGGATCTTAAAGCATGACTGTGAAAAAGGCAGCGTTTCAAAGACAGCAGGGCAATGCCAGCCTGGCAGGACACTCCAGGTAGCCAGGACACTTCCAAGGGCCAGCGGGCTTCATCCGTGTCAAGCCTGTAACGTTACCCTGTGATGGTGCCTCGCTTGCAAGAGCTGCCTCACGCACAGCAAGCGCTGCCTGCATTTTTAATGTACTTTGACAAGCACACACTGAATTAAACATTTGGTGCTTAGGAGCAACAGTACAATTGCTCTCTGCACAGAAGTTACCTCATGAGATACCTCAGGGAATGTACGCACTGAGGGGCAAGGAGCTGGGGAAAGTCAAAGAGCAGCTTCTCTGGACCATTTAATCCTTTACCGTGCACCTTACCAGGAACCTCGGAATATTTCATGGTTTTCTTAAAACGTCAGCTTCTACAGACGAGCAATGATTTCAGACTACATACCCTTAGAAGGGGGGAGACGGCGCTTTGAGAGAAAAGAGAAACATTTGAGGTTTAACACCCCTGGCTCCCTAACACTGGTCATTTGTTAAGAGCAACCCGACCCCGGGGCAGCACAAACATGCTCTCCCTGTGTGACGTGAAGCCACCCCCGGGAGGTCCCTGTCCTTCCCAGGCTGTCCCTTCCCTCAGCCCAGCCCTAGGGATGCACCCCTACGCCTGCCCAACCGCTGCCTCACAAGAGAAACCAAGTCAAAGCCATGCCCAAGAACCGGCAAGCCTGCGGATGGATCTGCACCACGTTTCTTACATCCACACGTCTGCACTAATAAACTGCCTCCTGCCTCCTCCCCACCGGAGAGGCTGCTGCATGTTTCCAGCTAACGGTCCTAACTCCCAGAGCCAGGGTACCAACCCGTTACCTCCAGCAAGTATTTCTTGGGTGCTTCCTGGGGTAACAGCAAGCAGCTCTGTAACAGCCTGTAAGACATTCTCTCTCCATGATGAGTCCCGTTCGTGTGAAAGGCAGAGATGGAAAATTCACTCACCAGCAGGAGAGAGCAAAACACATCAGAGGTGTGATTTAAAGCTGCCTTGACAAGAGAACAAGTACAGCCTGTCACAGTGTTTAGCCTGGTGCCCTTCTTAGTGTCAAGGTACTCTCCAGAAGTGGTGAAGGCTCACTGGAAGATCCCCAATTGCAAGAATGTACACAAAAGGCTCCTTACATGGAGCAGAGGCACCTCTGTGGGCAAACACAATGCCATGGGGCATGCAGGCAGGGAGCCACATCCAGCCACGAAAGCTGCCTGTGAGGTCTAGATGGCAGCAAGGGCTCTGCCAGCTATAAAGTCACTGCCTGGCAAAAGAATTGACTCGGTCCTGGAAGAATAACTGTTCTTCAGAGGAATCTGAAGCCCAACATTAGTTGCCACCCAGGGCACAGAAGAGCCACTCTGGATTCAGAGAGGATGCCTGAGGCACTCGGGTACCTTTGTCACTCAGACAATAGCAGTGCCCTGAGGAACGCCTCTTTTCTTGGGCAAGAATTAAATAGGACACATGGCTCAAGCATGTTTGTATAATTGCATTTACTAGAGAAGCTTTTTTTAATCCTTTTGCAGCACTCAAGTTCTTTATTACTGTTATTGTCAGCTGGCTGATAACCCACATGCCAACTAGGTCTAGCCTGACTGCTGCAAAACAGACAGTGCATTGTTTTGGCACCCTGTGTGGTAAAGTAGGGACTGACACAAAGCTGATGCCCCCCAGACCAGAAAGAAGAGTCCAGGCCAGCCCCCTGCGATGCTCTCTCTACCTTGCACAGCAAACAGCAGGGGCACTGGCTGTCCACACTGCAGAGGAGGGATACCAGCCTGGAAGGATGGACGGGTGGGTACGGGGATAAACAGAAGGTCCCACAGGAACGTGTGCCATCAAAGCAAAATGAAAGCAGATTAAGCTTGCTAACCATCCAGTCCTTCCCAGTACATACTTTTCCATAAACACCAAAGTGACAAAGTTTGCCAATAACAACAACCATGGGAGCAAAGTTTTTATTGGTACAGAAACAGGATTTTCCATTACTGCTGTACAAAGGCCTGTCTTTAATAAACAACAAAACCAAACCCATCAGCTTTGTTTTCAGGGCTCACTGGACACTATTCCAGCCCACTCCCAGGGGACAGTAGCATTCTTTCAGAGGTGCCCTTCCTTCCAGCTCAAGCCAGCACTTTAGGGCATCTAAGGGCCGTCACTGCAAAAAAAATAATCCCATTAATTATCTCCTGCCCAAGCAGAACTTTTCAACATACTACTGCCCGGCTTTCAGTACTGCTGCCTGTATTAATATTCACCCTCCAGCTAGTTAAGGATTTAACAAATCACACAAAAAGAAGTGAGAAAGGTCTGGCAACCATGTAAAGTTCACCAGTGCATTTGCTCTCCACAAGACTGAGCTGACTGTATCTTTGTAACGGTAGCAAGAGCAGGTTTTATCTGGCTAGTATAACCTCAACATTTTCTGAAGATGTTCCTTCTCTTCTGGCACTCCAGAGAAGTTGGCACATGCTGTACTGGGCACTATGAAATCAGAAGAAACAGATCTATTTATACACAAACAGATGTTCTCTGCTTTTGGGTTAGATTTTTTTTTTTTAAGAAACACACAAAGAGATTTCCACAACACGCTTGGTTTTCCCTGAATGGTGACAGTCAGCAGTAAGACCTACTTTCTACACTATGCATCTTGTCTACGTAGATTTCCTTGATATGCATTCAGAGGTGCATCTCACATGCATGCTTCTAAATCCAAACTACTTACTCTCTAAAACAACAGCTCCTGGCACCATTTTCCAGCTGAAAGAAATGGAAAAGAATTTTTTTTGTTGCTGTTTCCCATCAAAAGCCCAAGCACATATTTTTCTCTGCACTACTAACGCTCAATGTCTGGCTGGAAACACATCTGTATATGCCAGCAACAAAGCTCTCCCTCCCATCCTGCCTGAGCCCTCTAAAAAAACAATACATGCTTTTGAGATGTGCAATACACAACAACTTTCTCCTCCTGACTACTCACAGCTCAAAAACCTTCCCCACTCCTGGGTGCTCCACTCAGCACGGAGGCATCTAAAAGCTGCAGGGCCTAAGAAGTGCTGATTCAAGTACCCAGGTGGGAAACCACCAGCCTGGAGTCAGCTATTTGGCTGCAGCTCCTCGCCTGCCAAGCTGGCTCTCCTTACGGCACAAGCTCCATGTTAAGATGCCTTTGGCAGCTGCTCTGGTTTAAGAAGTTCCTATCACCCAATTTACAGGCACTCATTATGGCCCCCTCAGCTGTGCTGATTCCAAATGAGATCTGGGAAATTATTGTTTTTAAAAACAAATAGGTGGGGTGGATGGATTTGAGGTAATCAGCTTTTTCTCCTTGTGCTGTTTCATGGATCCAGTTTAAAGGGCAATCACACAGACTTTTTAATAATCACAGTATGGGGGCAGACACAAATTGTTCAGAGTAGGAAGTTCTCAAACTAAATTTGCTGGCAAAGAACCACAGTGCAGAACTGCAGCTCTAGTGTGAGACAGTCTGCAGGATAGGGAGTTTGGGTTGCACAGACGCTGTTAAACCAGATCTGCCGCAGGAGGAAGCATAACGCGCATCTAAGAAGTGCCAGCTCCTCTGTGGCAGACACATTCTGTTAGCTAGACATGGACTCAGCCTGCAAGACTCAAATCTGAATCCTTCTGTATTCAACACCCATGACCTTGGGAACTGTCAGTTTGGTTTGAGTCCATTTGTTATATTCTGGCCTCGATCTGAAGTGCTGAATCTACCATTCCCTTTGATCTGAGCAAGATGCAGGGCTCCTTCAGAGCTTTTTTCAGCCGAGCAACCAGAGAGGCAGAGAAGGGCTATGCCCCTCCATCACTCCAGCCTATTTCACGTTCCACCTGCCTTCCCGCTGCCATCAGACCATCGCACTTGCACATTCCCGTTACTGGTGACCGCTGGAGGCACAGAAGGAAATTTTTACATTCAATCAGTACAGCCAGGGAAAGGCATGAATTCTGAATGTGCTCCAAACACGCCTACGCACCATACCCCTTTTCCCTAGTACCTACAGCTTCTCATTCACTGTGCAGCCCACTCAGCAGTTCCACAGGCTGAACAGATGATAGGATTAATACCCCAAGTTTTTGTGACGGCACTTCACAATAGGCTAAACACAAAAAGAGCTGGCTGGAATCATCTGGAAAAATAGGAAGCAGTTGCCAGGACTAAATGGCTACATACTGGTGCTTGTTCTCTGCAGACTGCGGCAGAGAAAACCCCCACTTACCTATATCCAGCTGGCAGCCTTTTAAGAAACCAATAAAACAGAAATGAAAAGACAACTGGTCCCAAAGAGGTACAAGGGAAAAAAGGAACAGAGTGTGCCCCTCCATGCTACACTCTTGAAAGCTCCAAATCGTTCTCCCTGCAAGGATCAAACAGGAACAGAGGGCCAAAGCCACTGCCGGTGAGCAACGGCAGCCAGCAGGTCATGGGCAATGCGAAACAGTAGCATCAGGAGAAGCCAAATGAACACAGCCATCTGGACTCATCAAAAAAGGACATGTTTTCTGGGCTTGTGATATCCCCACTGGGACAGAGCAATTCAGTGAGTAAGAGAAACAGTATTAGGAACTCCCTGGTTTAAGAGGCACTGAAGTCTGTTGGAGAAAAATTAATCCAGCCATCTGTAACAGAGCGAGCTCTGTTATCACTTATTTCTCACCTACAGGCACAACTTGTTTTTAAGTTCCTACATGTGCACACCACTGACAATACCTACTCTCGCTGCTGATTTAACCCTTAAACACATAGAGACGTTCTCATAAAATACAATCTGAATAGGGAAAGGAGGCCTTTAAATATGGCCACAGCATGATGTCAACCCAACATGCATCCAAGTTTGCATACGAAGATACGCTCCAAAACACGGGCTCTCCTCACGCTCCTCCCTCTAGCTTAATCTCCATCAGCTGCTATCCCACCGACCAACCAACGTCACACAGAAAGCTCTGCCTTAATGGCACCTTTCAAACCCTATTAATTATGGCAACAATGATTTGATTAAAAAGATAAGTCCTGCAATGTGTTTAGAGGAACCGCTATGCCTGGTAACAGCACTAGGTGCATGATGTCTCTTAAGAGGAGGTAACTGGTGAGTCACTGCACAGCGGAAATTAAGTTGGGAGAATTTAACTACGAAAACAGCTGCTGGAGATTCTGGGGGCTGCACTAGACGGTGCAAGCCATTTCAACCGTCTATTTGCATCATATTTAAGTATTTCCCAAGGGAGCATGAGTTCAATTACGTGGTCCCTGTATCCGCACAGACTACAGACCTCCTCAGGGTTCATTAATTCTACCTTGTTCTTCCTCACAGAAGGGACAGTCAACGATCAGATTAAACTGAGATTCAATTTGGCTCCGATTATGCGAGACGCAGACCCATGTCAAGGGAACCAGTTACATTATTCCACCTCGTGCACAGACGTGACCTTACTCCGTTCAAACTGCGTTCCTGAGTTTTAATTGAGTTTTAACATGGGTCCTTAATGCTATTTAAAGCCAAAGGTCGATATGGAATTAGTGGACCAAACTCATCTCTGAAGTAATTCAATTAATTCAGCACGGCTTTATTCCCCAGCAGTTTATGCTGCTGTGCGATTCCACAGTGACTAAGTACAAGGCTGCCAGATTTCATCCTAGGAACAGCTACATCCGAGGAGCTTTACACTGTGTTTATGTCTCAGGTTATGTTGTCTGTGAGAAGCAAGGGGCACAGGCTGGAAAAGTGAAAGACGTTGCTATGTATTTTTTTTCCTTCTGATGGGAGATATCATCCCAGTTTTTCATTCTGCCTCCTGGCAGCAGCAGGTGTTCATTCAGCCCCCTTGCTCCCTCCACATCCGACACAAGCAGAGGCAAGCCGTGTTTCTGATAAGAGCCTTTTGTCCTAACAGGAACCAACTCAGCACTTTCACTGCACAGGATAGGTGGGGAGAGACCGCAGCCAGACAGTGCAAAAGGTCTAAACACACCCGCAAAAATACCAGCAAAAATCTTGCTGGCATCACCTCCACCTCCCGGGAAATAAATTCTCTGCTGCTCGGAAATGGCTGTACTATGGCTCAATGTGAGGGAGCAAATTATCAGTGACTGAAGAACCTCGGGCCTCTGCTGTATCTCACTTTTGGGGGGGAAGCATCAATTCCTGCTTTGTGTGCGAGAGGAGAACCTCTCCCCCAACGTTTCACATTGCAGAAGCAATGCTGCGTGAGCTGGGTCTAAGCCCTCCACCCCCTGTGCCACAACCAGGGGAGACCGAAGGGCAGACTCACCAAAGCGGCTGAAAGAAGTCAGCCCTCGCTGCCAGCTGAAGCCACCTTCAGACCCCCCCTGCACCCACAAGAGCCCTTCAGCACGCATGCAGCTTTCCCATCAGACTCTGCTGTGCTCCAAAACCCAAGTGTTCCAGTGCCACGTGCCAGCCTCCTCCCTCCCGGTCCTTAAAGTACTCAGCTTGGCTCAAAATTCAGGCAAATTGAAGCAGTAGTTGAATTTTATTTATTTTTTTAAATAAGAACTTAAACCAGGTTTTTTGTTGTGTGGTTTTTTTTTTTAAAGCGAGATTCTCTCATCTTTTCATGTTTCTAGGACCTGAAACTAAGAAAAATCAGAACTGTTCACAAGACTCCCCAAAATGCTAAGGGAAACCTCTTGAAGCACAAGATATTTGGCACACACCCTGCAGCATTATCTCTGCAACATCAACGCTGCTCAGGAAGATGGAAAACCGGCAGGACCGTACAGGCACCCGCTCCCATCAGCGACGAACTACGAAACGCTGCTCTGTCCTGTTCATCGGAGCGGTTCTCCAACACACGTCAGCACAACACGAAGGTGACACCAATGCTCCGATGGGGCTGTGTTGCTCCCAGGCAGACAGGCTGTACAATCTGATTTAAATGGGTCAGGATCCAGGAGCAAATTCCCAGTTATTAATTCATGTGTCACTATGACTGTCCATTATCACCAGAGGGGAGAGCAAGAGATTTCTTTCAGAGGGAAATTTTATATTGCAGTTGCAGAGGAGAGATCTCTTTGGAGGCTTTGCAATTAACAAAGATCGGTATTTAGAGAAATACAAATTGCCTAAAATCAAGGTTTTCATTTTTCCTGAAGTGCAAAGATTTCAAACACAATTTAAGCCACCACTCTGCTAAGCGAAAGCCTGAGCAAAGCTCTCTAAAGCATGTCAAAATTCAGAAAGTAGTTGCAAACTGCTCTGTCCCCTTGTCCCTCCATCATGCCTGCCAGGCTCCCCTCCAGACTTTGACTCACTTCAAATGAACGCTGTTAAGTCTCATCATGTTATCCCTGAGTCCTATTCAGTCTCCTTATTAATGCCCTGGGCTCCTGGACTCTGCTATTTGTTTTTAAATGTGTTTCTAGCCCACAGACTTCAAAGTGAAATTTCAAAATATGAATGCTAAAGGCACAAACAACTGAAGGCAAATAAAAAAAATACACCAAATTTATTACGTCTATAAAACTTCGCAGTACTTTGGGGCTTCTCTTGTGATTTTGATGGTCTCTGGTTGCTGCTGCTGCGCTTCAAAATTTGACTTTAAGACGAAAAAGGATGGAAATACTGTGGAAAACAAAGCAGACACAGTATTTAATTTAGAAAGCAATTACTCTGATTTATTTAGGGGGCACACGAAGCCAGAGCAGCTTCAGGAGACAGATCTCTCTCTTCTCCGCAGCCCAAGCAGGGGAGATATATATGCGTGTGTGACTAGAGCCCTGCAGACCCACAAGAGCAGGGAGCATGGGCACTGCATCGGGCAGCGACCTCTCCCTTCCTCTCCTGTTCAGCTTCCCTCTGCCAAAGGAAAATCCATTCCTGCACTAAGGCAGCACCGGGCGCCCCCGAGGAAGAAAGGCAGCACAGCTTCTGTGAGCACGGACGGCTGCCACGTGCCCTTGCTTCAGATCAAGGATTCAAGATCTACCAGCAACCTTGCACATAAGAAGGGAATTTAGCATCAAGTTCATTGAGCATGTCCAGTTTCCTTCCTGTGGGGTATCCACGTCATCCCCAGTCCTTCCACTGCCTCTTGCTGCCAGGGAACAAAGTGCTGTATAATAAAAATGTGCAGTGCAGGTAAAACGCTCCTCAATCTCACATGAAACCGATCTCTTTTTGAGAGGAAGAGTTAAAAGCGATCTAGGCTTTTCTAATGATCTCCACCAACTTCCGGAACTACGTATGTATTGACACCAGACTGTTTAATCAGGCAAAAATAAGAGCATTGCCTAAAGAGCAACTGTAACCCCACGAGAAGAGTGAGAAGGCAGAAAGGATAGGCATGTGTCTTGGAGATCGGCTTCATTTCCCACAGAGTGCTCCAAAAGGTAAGTCAAGCCACACTGCGGAAATGGCACTGCATTAGAGAAAGCAAGCCAAAAATTCATGTACACAGAAAGACCACAGGTTAGGTCCTGCTAGATGACAAGTAGAAGACCACTTGTTACAGAAGACCAACATTAAACCAAGGAAAACTACCAAGGTACGCCTGTTGGCAGAAGCAACGTTTATTCACCTGCAGTGCAGTGAGCTCCTCGCAGGAGCGCTCCATGAGCCCTGGAGAAGAGCAAGCCAGCTCCCACACACAGTGCCTGAAAGGAGATGGTGAACTCCACATTCACTGTTTGATCTAGACGATATGGGATGGGAGAAGGAAATTAAAATCCTTATCTTCCAGGTCTTCTTGCTGGGCCTAGGGCCATGCTGCTGGTTAACCCTGATCCTCCACTCCATGGCTTCATTCCCACAGACACCAGCATTCCCAGGTCTGCAGGAAGTTCGAGGGAGTTGAGGTGAGTTTGGCATCTCTGGCACTTAAGTCATCAGCGACATCCTTCGAATGCAACCCTTTACATTTTGGTACGTAGAAGGGCAATATGGAAAGAAGCATTTTGCTGTTCACTGTAAAGACTACAGAAGATGAAAATAAGGCCCAGTGGTGTCTTTCTGCATACGGAGTGATGAAAAAATCCATTTTATTCTGGTGATTCTGCAATTGCTACAGGAGCAGCTGTGGGGGTTTTCCCCCACTTTTGAGTGCTGCTGTCTTCCTGTAGGTTGATGCCAGCCCAAAGCATCCAACGACCAAATTATTTTAAAAAGTAGTGGCAGAGGTAAAGCCCTTTCTTTCCACACTAATTATTACTACTGTATGGGTTTTAGAGATAAACACAAGACCGAACTGGGATGGAAGATGGAAACTGCTAATGCAACAGTTATTTAATTAGCAGCATAATAGCACCTGTCTGTGTATCAGTGGACCACTGTATTCCATTAATACAGCCACTAAACTCACAACAGCACCGATGCTGACAGTGAGAGCAGACTGGCTTTTCAGCAAAAGCAGATCTGTCTCTAGGTAAGACCCACTGCAGTGAGATGAACCCATCGTACGTACATCCTACTGCCGAGAACGTTCAGCAGAAGTTACCCTTCCTTGTTCAGTCAGTTGCCTGAATTCTGAATGTTTGTCTCTACTGTAAAACAAGCATTGTGGTACTGAAATTAATTATATTACTGTGAAAGGGAACAAAGATGTGTGCACCAGAGGACAGGCCAGAGTGCAGGAGAGGCTCAGCCTCTTGCAGATTTGAAGCAAGCCCACGTGTACCCATTCCTACGTTTCTCCCCAGCCTCCTCTCTCAGAGCTGAGCTGGAATCTACGTGTTCGTATCTGAGGTACTTCATAAGCAGCTGAACTTAATCTGATTTTAACTCATTCTTTCTGTGGTGATCACTGCTGGAAGGAGAGATATCACTGGAAATCTTCAAATTCCAGGTTTCATGTAATGACAGCCTGAACTTCTACCTTCATTATTGCTACTTATTCTGACAGTTGTGATTTCCACACAAACAGAGTATTTTAAGAGAAGGGGGACTCTGGGTGGAGTTCCCTTGTGCACTCGAGCATCAATCCTTGCCTGTTTCAGTTCTACTGGCTGAGAAAAACCATCAGGTCAAACACCTCCAACAGACAGACACCGAAGATCCCTTTCCAGGAGAGGCCAGACTCTAGAGAGATCTGCTTCTTGCTGGCAGACATAACAGCTCCCCCAAAGCAGATGTGAAGCCCTCTGATAGCATTTCCTGCTACTGTAAAACAAGACTCTCACGAGTTGCAAGACCCCTATCTGTGGTTTTCCTGGGCTCGTTCTTACAATTATAAATCAGATTAAAAATACACATCTGCACGGCAAGTTCACAGGGCAGGTCGCCCCACCAGCAAGCATTCCAGCCTGCTGCCCCTTCCTCCTCTTTCAACTGCACGGGCCAACAACTGAAACACCCAGCGAGCCCAGGAAGGCTCAGACCTGACCGACTCCATGCTCCAGTTGTTCAGGATTTGCAGCAGTTGCAGCAAAAACCCTGATGATTCACTGTCCTTCGTCCCTGGCAGTTCCCTGGATAATAAATGTGAACAGTATTTTATTTATGCCCAGATCATCAATTCTAAGGCAGAGGAAGCAGCAGATGAAAGGAGAGTTATTTCCATAAAGAAGTGATGGATTAGAAAAATCCATTTTTACCCTGTCTCTCCTCCCTGACGGGGAATTCTAAACTGTTCTGTATTACTACGTTTTTCATTCTTTTTTGGAACAGAAGGAAATATTTTAAAATCACATTATCAATTAATTGCTGTATAAACACAGTTATACAAGGAGGTACAAATTACCTCAAACTTTTTCTATTAAACAACCACATCCTGATTAAGTAAGAGGCCTGATCCTGACTGTCTTCAGATCCCATTACTGACAGTAGGAACTGAGGGAGCACAATAACTTGTTGGGTAAACCCCAGAGGAAGCAATTACACAAGACAGAAAGATCTAATTTAGGTAGCTGTACTATGGAACAGGTATTACAAATACTCATCACGCAGCTCTGGTTTCATATCCTGACTTCTTCCTGCAAAAGGCATTTCTGTTTGTTTATTCCCTCTCAAATAAAGGCTTCTCAGAGCTGCTGAGAGGTACTCGCGTGACAGCCTTTGAGATCCATTCCCCTCCTGCCTGCTGCAGTACAGGCCAGCAACAGCAAGGACGGCGAACACCGGTCTGTCTGGTAAAGGCGTCCTGGGGACGAGTGATTGCACAAGTTCATCTCTGCCCAATCAAGGCTCAATCTCCTGCTCGAGATGCTGAAGGAAAAGGCTCCGTTTAACAACTTCCATGACACACTGTTCTACTCAGAACTGAAGTCCCCTCAACCCACATTTAATTTTAAACTTCATGGAAGCCAAGAACTACAAGGTACCCTACCAGAAGTTCACAGCATTGAAATAAGCAACTAAAAAACCTCTGACTTCTTACAGAACTGCTTTGCTGCTCATCACTTACAGCTTGAACTCCAGCAATTCCTGCCATTAAAAGCAAGCTCTATATAATACCTAGAAGTGGCAATTCATTAGGGAACAAGAGCTGAAAAGCAGGATCCAAAAACTACTGGACAGCTGCTAGAGATGTGCATAAAATTGATAAACCCGGTGCATAAAGAGCTTACAGCAAATAAATTAACAGAAGCTTACCGTGGCCGTGCTGAGCCAGTAAGACTAATACAATTATGAAATGTGTACGCTGTGAAGATGTTACTGCTGTATACTGCTGAGTCTGAGGCTGGAACAATGGGACCAGCCCTGTTTCCATTCTTCAGAAGATGATGAAACACTAATGATGTGGAAGAGAACCACAAAAGTGACACAGAACTAGAAAAAAAATAACCTTTCACCATGACAAAGCTGAATCCGTTTAGCGTACCAAAAAAGTGATCAAGAGTGGCCTTGACTACTGTACACCAGAACCTTTTATATGGAGAAACAGTAGATCGTATACATCTATTTCATTAGCAAAAGAAAGAAGATAACACCCAATGACGGGAAGCACAAGCCAGACAAACCTAAATTAAAAGTCTCCAATTTTTAATAGACTCTTGAAGTCTTCAAACCAAGACTACACGCTTTTTCTGAAAGATGTGCTGCAATCGTGATGAAATCTGCTGGTCCGTGCTCTAGAGCAGGTCAGATGTGACGATGTGATAGCTCCTCCTGGCCTTCAGAGTTCATTACCACGAAACTGGGAACTTAAATTTCTATTTGGGAAGAAATGAGATCTACTTTTAAGAAGAAACCCCATATAATGAAAAATACTAAGAACTTTACCCATGAAAAGTGAACACTCGCCTCACCCCACACACAGTGTTTTCCTGTGATGGAAATGCAGGATTTTCACTTGACTAGTCTTGGACACTTACTAAACACCTCTTTCTTTTTCTATTAGATTCAAGTTTTGAAACAACGACACTGCAAATTTTAGGATTATTGTTTTAGTTTGTGTACATGCTCCTCCACCACCCAGCATATAACTTCACATCTTCAAGGTGAACTGACACACAAATATCAGCTGGTTCATAAGAAGTAAAGCACTAAAAACATTACAGACTGCCTTGCCCACATATTCAGGAAGACAAAAGAAAAAACAAGCCAAAAAGCCCAACAATGCTGCTTACTTCACCTACACATGGTGCATCGAATGCTTCAAAGTAGCTGAATTCACCCACAACTTATCTGAAAGCCAGCACCAAAGTTTCAAATCTTTTCAAGATCCCCCAGTTGCAACACAGACCAAAGTTAGATGCTCTCAGCGTGCCATAAAGCTCACTAAGAGGCTGTTGCACCAGCAAGCTCAGGCTCTGGCAGCCTCCTAACCAGGGAAGCAGCGGGGTCACAATGACTGGGAGCGAGGTTTGCTTGTAAACCTTGCAACTTTTGTCTGAGAAGACAGAAGAGAAAGCTTCTAAGCATTCCCTAGCTAACAATCCAACCCCAATCGAGACAGTCAGGCACACAAAACTTCTCATTTTTTCCTAAAGTCTGTGCTGGAGGAGCTGCAGCCTTTTGTGTTGAAGCATTTCACATTCATGTTCAGTAAGGGTCTGGTGCAGACATCAAAGAAAAACATTAAACTTCCCCGGCAAGCCTTAGGCTAACTTCAGAGGATACGTCACTGCATAATGTTTAGCAGTTGGATCACAATAATTCATGAAAAAAAGAAACTGCAGGACGCCCACAAGACATTCCCTACATATTTCCATAATCAAGGACATTTCTGCTGAATTACTGTTCACAGAGCAAAAAAAGTCTGCAACCAAGACACCCAGGCGGGTCTGTTTGGCCTGTATCTTTCTGCCCTTGTTCCCATCATTTTTTACTGGACACCAGGTACATACGAATTCAAACAGAAAAGGCTGACAAAGAGTCTGAGTAGCACATAATAGGTAGAAACCAGCATCACATCTGCCACTTTGAGAAAAGATACTATTTCCACTGCTGAATGTCTGTTATGGTAGTTGTTCCCCCAGGCCCCACTAGAAAATGACGCAGAAGGCACATTTCTCAAGAAAAGCCCCTCGATCTCCTTGCTGGAGAGGTTTTGCCACCCTTGATTATTGAATATATATTTTTCTTAAACAGTCTAAAAACCATGGGATGTTGTGCCTGGGAAAGATAAATATAACAACAAGTATCTTTCACTTATTTTTTGGCAATTGGGAGGCACTGAAATATGCTTTTTAACTACCGTCGCCTGGCATGGTATTTTTTTGTTCTTACAGTAAAGCCAAAGAGGATTAGGACACACTGTACTAATTCATAAGAGCAGACAGTACCTGCTCCAAAGCTTTATCTTCCAAGCAGACTGGACAAATGAACAGCATTTCAGTTGTACAGGTGGGGAAAGGAGGAACAAAGGCACTAAGTGACTTACTCAAGGTCACACAGGAATCTGTTGCAGGGAAAGGTTGAGTTCCCAAAGTCTCGGTCCACTTAGGCATTGGAAAAAGCAGTGAAACAAGAGTACATACTAAATTTGGCACAGATTTTTAAATGATGCATTGCTACAAGGGAACAAGAACCTCCCCTCATGCTAACCCAGACATCAGAGGAACATATAAAGCAAAACTAGTTCCTCACTCCACCCAATCTATCTGACCACCTTGTATTTCCTAAGTCAATAAGAACTTTCTTGGCCAGACGATCCAACCCACAGTTTAGATCTTATTACAAATCAGACATACTAAACCACTTTCTCCCTCTGGCTGCAGAAGATAAAAGGCCAAGTAAGCAGGCAACATTTTGGTAACTGGCTTCATGTAACAGCTTCAGATTTTCTTAAAAGCCTCAGCATCGATTATTTTCTTTAAATAGCAATGACTTATTGAGAAACCTTCTGCCCATTTCAGTGCACAAGGTTTTCCTTAAGTACCAAAGAAAGCAAAAACTGCCCTGCCAAGGTGTATTTGTCAAAGAGTTCTGGATACCCGGTCCTGACAAAACACTTTGAAGTCAGCGTAAGTTAACACTGGTGCTGAAGAGCTAAGAGCGGAAACTTGGAGATGAAGAGGAAAAAGTATGGACTGACACAGAACAATACTGGGATTCAGCTCCAGCTTGCATTTCAGCCAACGGCGTGAGCCAGTGCTGCAATCTGGATGTATCCAAAGGAGCTAAAAGCTCATGGCATGCAAAGCAGCACAGCTCTCATGTGGTCTCTGCACAACTTGGGGCAAAAGGAATAGAGGAATTAATTTCATCAAGCCAAATCACCAACACCCTGCTGTTACATAAAAGCTGGTTTTCTGGGGAACGTTTCCAAAGACGGTGTCATTTGGGCTGTTTTGATTACAGTGACATAGTCAGGTTCAAGATGGGATACGCTGCAGGCTGAGAAACACTCGTTTGACAAAATCTCCCACTCCCTTTTCAATCCTCACGGCACTTGTTTCTCCCTTCCGTTTGCCACATTTTCATACAGAAAACAAGCACGGCAGTTGCTCTGCCTGGTTCTCAGATGCTAATACAAGGCTATGATGAAAGAACTGCAGAAGGCCTCAGGGAGATGTTTAAAACCTAACTCAAACAGATAAAAAGATGGCTATTTAAGTTTGCCTGGGAAAGTTTCTACACATATTGGAAACCCCTTGAGGCAGGGACTGTCCTTCTGTTCTCAGTTTAATAGCCAGTTGTACAAATTATGATTGCACAATTACTTTTATAAGGTTTTCGATTATACAAAGAATGTATCTTATTAAGGTTTATAACTCTGAGAAATAAAACCTAAAACCCCAAAGCCTTTGGATTCAAGTTGCACGACCCGCTGCTGCTTCACCAGCGATGTGGTCCCAACACTATTACCAATTTACACCACAGCCTACAATAAATGTTTAGAATGAGCAGATAGAAGCACCATGTGGTTAATACTTCCATCCTTCAATACACACAGCCTCATATTGTGCTCTCACACCTTCCCTCTCGAGTCCATATTTTAGCAGTCAGCATTCTTGGGCAGTTTCTGCATGCCTTGATGGCCAGAAGCTCAAAGTCCAAGCAGTCGGCAGCACTGGCACTGCCCTGCTGGAAACTACTTACCTGTGAAGCTGGCTGCATTGCACGGTGGACCAGAAGGAGCAGGGACACAGAACAAGGAGGGGAAGGAACTATCAAAGGCAAAACCATTGGGCATGCATAGCCTTGTGTTTTGCCTGGCTAGGGACCAGCTATGTCAAAAAAACAGCAGAGCACAAACTCTAATCTACCATAAAAACAACAAGTAGAGCAAGCCTCCTTCTTTATCCCGTGAAGCACCTTCTGGGTCTCAACACAAAATCTAGCTGGTAACAACTCTCCCAGTGGAAAGGGAGGGGAGTGGCTACCCTGTTTTACAGATATCCCAACTGAGTGCGGGAGCCTCAAGTCCCACAGCTGGTCTGAAGAGGCTGAATGCATTTCGCACCCCGACCTGGGCAGAGACTGCTGTTGACATGTACATTTCAAAACAACTTTCTGTTTAGGAAATGTACAACCTTCTCCTCTTTAGAAGCCTGAGCTTTTGCGGTCCTCAAGGAGAGCTCTGCTAAGAACCTCTGCAACTGTACCAGAACAGGAGGAGCCCCCATGAGGCCCAGAAGGACTCACAAGCGATAGCCTAATAGGAAGTCCATCTATTCACAGATGACAGAAATCAAAACTAGCAGTCTGCAGTCAGCACTATGCATAGCACAATACTGAAATTCTACTGTTTGGCATGGAAAAAACATCACAGAGGTGCAGATCAACCTGGCCCATGCAGCAACCCAGAGGAAAAAGAAGGACACAGCCGCCAATGGAAGACGACAGGTCTGAGCTCCCCACACAGAGAATCCAAAAGGGCCTCCACAGCTGCTAAGAGGTCAGCCCTGTAAGGACAGACGCCCTTGGTGCAAGGTGACACATCCTAACCTTTTCCGTGCAAACAGGATGGCAGAAAGCACTACCCACTTTGTAACAGGCAGAGCACCCTGTCCTTTGCAATCCTGGCCTTTCTCTCAAGGCTGCTCCGAAAAGTGATTTAAGTTGCACACACAGAGCTCAGTGCAATTTCCTCTCATCTCAGCCAATAAATCTTATGGTGTGTCTGCTTTTTCTGAACACAAGTTTTATAAGCTGAATAAACTTTATGGAACAGTTGATTGCCAAGACAGCCAAAACCTGGAAACTTGATGCCTGACCACAGCCAGGCACTGCACGCTCCGACAGACACTCTGAGAAAAGCTTAGTCGTCGCGCTTCAGAAAGAGATCCTCTTACTGGCCTGCTCCCTCTGCATCAAAGGCCCTTGACTTATTGGAAGTCATCTTATCCTCAAGATCCTTCCCCATGTGATCAACAGATCAGAAGACAGGACAGAACCCCAGCTCGGAGCACAGCCTGCCATCCACCTCTTGCTTTTTCACTGCACAGCATCTTGTTAGTAAACCAGCAAAAATATGAGGGCTTGAGCAACAACTCACGAGTCTTTGGAAAGCTGTCTTATTTTTTGGTGGAAGCACCACAGAACCTTCCCTCAAGTAGGGGCTTTAGTGTAGTTGCTTGGTACAGCTCAGAGCTTAACAGAGAGAATGTCTCCAGACACTTCGCCTCCAAATCATGATCATGCAGCAACCCTCTGGCTATGTCGACAAGCATCTACACGAACAAGAAGTATTGGGAAGGTAATTTATGCAGTCCTGGCCATCAGTTAGTGCAGTTTTACAGCTGGAAATGAGAGGGAGGAGGCAGTACCATGGGAGGAGACAAACCACCTGTAAGCACTGCAGAGACCCAAATTTGGAAACCTGTTCCCTATAGCTATTTTCAAGATCACTTAAAACAAAACCAGCAGCTCACACGTAGATCCTTTAGGCTGAGAGCCCATTTTCCAAGCAAAAACTGCAGTACCGGTTAAGGCCAGGCACTTCCAGCAGCAACTGACCTGCAACGCGAGCAAACGCACCCTTCCGCTCCCCGGGGAGGAGGCGGTGGCCCAACACCTGCAGGTGAGGTCATGCACGTACCTTGGAAATGAGCTCATCGTGGTTGGCAAGATGAGCCCTGCAGTGAATGCAGCTGTAGGTCCTGTGGCACGAAGGCAGATATGCCTGGAAAGTCTTGGACCTTGTCATCTTCACCATTGGAGCCACTGAGCGCTGCGTGAACTCTGGGGTGGCCCAGGAGGCACTCCCGCAGGACGGGTCGCACGGGAAACACCGGAAGACACAGGTAAAGGCCGTGGTTTGGCAGGTGATGGGTGTGGGGCAGGCTCCACACGCTGGTGACCGCTTCAGAGGAAGAGATTTGGGTGGAGGGAACCAGGAACTTCACACAAACCTGAGTTGAAAAAAAGAACAGAGACAGAACGCTCAGGTCAAAGGCGACAACGGTCTCCTAGCCCACAGGATGAACTAGCCTTTGATAGAGAGCTGGGAAGAGTCAGAGCAGCCAGGAGATAGGTGTGATGTCTGCAGATTAGATCAAGGAAGACAGTTTTATTCACAGCTCAGCCACTGACTTGCTGACTGCCCTCACATCTTCTGGCTTCTGTTATCCCCCGTCTTCCTATCGCTCCAACGCTCACAATCTCTATTCAGACTTTCAACACTTAATGGATCTGGAAGTGACTACAGACCTACAAAGACGCTAAAAAGATGATTTTCATCAAGCCTAGTCTCCAAAACACCTCTGGGGAACTGCACATTAACGTTGAAGTCCCACTCAGCATCAGCTCTTGGAGATCCAGGCTCTGTTAGCCAGAGGGAAAGTCGGGACCCAGCATCAGGCCTGCCCAGTGCTGTCCTGCGCGACTCCCTGATGCGACACCCTGGAAGCCTGTGGGACAACTAGAAGCTGAATGTGGGTTTCCTCAGCCACCAGGAAAGCACACAAGTCATCAAACCAGTTCTTCTCTCCATTCTGCCCTAGTTTCCACATGAGAAGTGGAGGATTACTTCATCACACTCTGTAACACCCTGCAAGCTCTGAAGGTAGAAGATACTCTATAAACTGCACCCTAGCGTATTTTTTTTTTGACTCAGAACATCTGACAGCAGTCAAAGCAAGGAACAGCTTCCAAAGACTATTATTGATAGCAAGAGACAGTTAAAAATCCTATTCAAGATGGAAACACCTTTTTACTATCCAACACCATCTGACAGAACCTGCAAGGCAGCTCAAGTCTGGGTCTTTTTTTGTTGGCAGAAATAATTCTTTCAGATCCCACATCTATAAGGCTCACCAGCTACAAATGGTTCTTTTGAAGATGGAAGCAGCATGAAAGATAAAGGAAGGAGCTCCCCTCCCTCCCTGATACATGGCGTGCATGCATGCTCTAGAAATTAATCATGAACTCTGGCTGCTCCTCCCATGAGGATTTTCCTTTCCATAAAACATGTGATTCTGTTCACTTTCTGAGTCTGCACTCTGTGTTTCAAATACTGGAACAATACCAAGCCCCCCTCCCCTCCAAAAAAGAAAAAACAAAACAAAACAAAAACCCAGCTAGAAATAAAACCCCCACACCTGACCTGCAATGGAAATTTCTGAAGTGGACAAAACAGAAAAGTACAAGGGCTTAAGAGCTAGTCTCTAAGCTGGTATGAGTAACTTGCCTGAACCACAGCTGATAATCTGCCAGGTTAGTCTAAAGCCAGCCCAGGTCATTACGCTGCTACACTGCTAAAATAGCTCGCCGGAGTCTGCGCGCTAAGCTGGCTCTGGTGCTGCTCGGTAGGATGTGCCTTCCCGGACAGAGCACCAGCCACACAGCCGGTTCAAGGCATCCTGCAGAGAACGGATGGACAAATACAGCGCTCTGGCTTGCTAAAGGGGAAGCTGTCAAACAGCAGGATGGAAATCAGAAAGTCAGTTGGGAAAATGAATGCAGGACCCAAGAAAGTCATTGCAGGAGGCAGTCCTGCAGAATAGGCAGGTTAGATGATCTCTTTGGCCCAGTGTTAGCATCAGTCAGGAGCATCTCACTGACAGAACTGCCCAAGTCGTACTTGTCATTGCTGAAAAAGAAGATTCAAGGTATCCAAGTCGCTTTAGCATTTCTTAAAGCATTGCCCACCGACCCTACTGCTGGACAATCCCCAAAAGCCAGGCAGGCTATCTGCCAGCTTTCCAGTAAACAGTTCCCACAAGCACTGTTCAGGAGGGTTGTCGTAGGCTCGCAAGGGTGTCATCTGGTGCAGTCAAAGGTTCATTATATTATGATCGTGCACTGAGGCAGACACCAGGGTACCCATTTTTTTCTTTTTTTCTGAAACGCTTTTCTTATTTTCCTTTGGCTCTCCCGACGGCAGATCCCTTACATTCAAATGGGGGGAAAACAAAAAGCCTTACTACTCATCCTGCAAACTGCTGATAAAGGATATTTATCATAATCATAACAGTCAGCACTTACATAGCACTTTTCATCCTTAAAGCTTTTTGTAAACACTAACTAATCAGATTAACTTTTTTCAATTAAAGTTACAGCGAGAGCTCTGGAAGACCCATCCCGACACAGAAGGGCTCACTTCCCAGCTTGTGAGGAACTAAACTTCCTCTTGGGGTCTCGGCAGGAATTTATCTGGCCAACCTGTAGCTAAGCAGATTGCCTGTGCACTATTTGCTGCACAGCTGCATCAACGGATTTCAGCATGATTTGGCTTCTACGCTAGTCAAAGAAGTAAGAATTGATGAAGTCTTCACCTGTATCCTGCCCCAGTTGTCCACGTGCACCAGAATTCCGTCAAAACCCAGCTACTTCTGGATTAGACAGCATTGCTTTCCCCTCTAAGGTCAGGGGCACTCTGAGGACTGAACTTTAGATTTGCAACAGGGCAGAAGCAAGATGCAAAACCAAGCAGAACCTTTCCTTATTTTCTGCTGATTAGATGGAAGTAGCACATCCCAGTTTTCTGAACTAACCAAGTGTCAACCTTTACAGTCACAAGACAACAGAACCATCCCCCAATCCCAAGGCCCTGATTCAGCAGCGGATATGCTATATCCCAGCCGTAACAGATCTCACAGCCTGGAATCTGTGAGCCATGTGCCTCGTCCTCCAAGTGCAAGGAAGCAGGAGACTAAGTGTGCTCTTTCTGGGGCCAAATGCAATTGGATTCCAAGGCAAAGCACCAAGCCCAGACTGGAGGAAAGCACAAGGAAGGAACAGCAATCATTTTACCCGATTTCTGAGTATGAAAACAGACTGTGTCTGAACGTTAGATTTCATTGATTTGTAATGAAATGGTGCGATTCCGTCTTTCTCCTTTTCTTCAGCATGGATAGGTAAATACACCAACCACCAGTTTTACTGCTTTCCTCCCGCACTGTCACGCCAAATGTTTCTTTTCTGATCAGCTGCCAGCAACAGTAGCTTAGCACTGCAGCACAACGGCTGGAGAAAGCAGTCCGCAGGCATCCTCAAAGCCAAGCTGAGACATAAACAATGCTCAACCAGAATAATAAGAGCAATCCCTTCATTTGTTGTTTGCTGACCCCTCTGTCCAGGCCTCCTAAGCATCAATGCCCTAGAACAATAAGTAACCAGGAAATACTACAACTGCCTTTATCTAACAGAGAAATGAACATACACGCACACACACATTATCTGCTGCATGCAGCTTTCTGCAAAAGCACTTCATGAGCAGTCATTTATTTGACCTCATAACACATTTAACGTCAGCAAAAACATTTGACCTTTCAGAATTGGACAAAAAAAATATGTGAGATGATATCGGAGCACAGATTAAGATTAAGTGCAATTCCTGTTCTCAGTGCTGTGCTGAGAAGGCAAACCAAATTGATCTCTTTGCTTAAGGCAGGGCAGAGAACGAAGATTTGTGAGCGAAGATCTTGGTGGGAAATCTAGGTAAGAAACTGCCTTGAAAAAAGGTTCAGATAAGCTCACGTATGGTTGTTATACTTTACAAAGGTACTGCCTTCACACAGCATTCAGCCCGACAGTCTGATCGCCTGTGTCTGTTACCTACCAAGAGCTCTGTCATCATAGTAAGGAACAGGAGGGGAAAAACAATAGGAAATTAATTCTGGCACCCTGTGAGCACAGCTACGGGCTTGTAAGGACCATCTCTGTCATGAGGATCATCTTGAAATGTATTACATAGGATCCACGGCTCTCAGCAATGCAAAACCAAACCTTCTGGTTTGTTTTTTTTTTTGAATTAAACACATTTGAATTAAAATGCATTTAACAGCTAACGGCACATTCATTCTACTGCGGAACAAAGGCAAGGGGGTGGTGTGCCTCTGTTTTTTCAGGATGGTGAGTTAAAGTTCATCAGCCTCACTGACAGTTGTGGAACTAGTGGTATAATTCCATTAACTTTTAAAAGAAAGGAAAAAAAAAAAGATGCTTTGATTACTTTATTATCGTGCCCAATATTGTTAGAGATGAGTATCTGTCACCAGCAACATAATCCAGTATTTTTTTTATCAATCTTGAAGAAAAATTTGTCTCTGGGATGAATGCACTCAAGTTGATAGAAAAGAAATCTGTGCATATTAATTAGTTCATAAGAAGTCAGAAAACTGGTTTAGACAAAAGGAAGGGAAAAAAAGTTTATCAACATCATTCAGTGTTGTTATCAGTGAGAGATCAGCTGAATGCACTGCTTTCGTGCACTGTGTATGTCAGGGTTGCCCTGCCTAACCCTGCTAGGTTTTAAGCAGATGCCACCTCCATGAAGGAAAAACCACATTTTGACACCCATTTTGAGTTCAGACAACTTTTTGGTTCAGTATTCACCCTCCACCTGTCCAACAGCCACTTTCCACATGACGCTGTTAGCAATTCAGGAAACAAAAAATGAGAAATTCTAAGTCTGTGCCAAACGCGCTAGACAAGGCCACTGCCTGTACAAGTCCATATGCCGCAATGGCGGAGAACAAGAGCTATCACACACCAGCCTAGTTTTGCATAAAACCCATGTGCAACGCAGCTCAGATGCAAATGTTCCTGTTCATTCTGGCAGGACAAACAACAGGTTTGTTGGGTCTGAGGGTTTGTTTTATGGATTATTTGATTTTTAAGATAAGAAACTTCTGTCAGTTAAATGCTACTGAAAGCTGCCTGCAGTAGCCTTGAAAAAAGCCTGTCTAGTTGGAAACCCAAACTTTACTTCTTTGGTGTCTCTTCTCAATATAGAAAGAGCTAAATACGTACTTACATTGAGTGCAACGAAAGCTCAAGAGGAATCAGGTTTGGAGGGTTCTCTGTTCCTACGAGGTCACACATGGTAGCAGCCTACATTGCTCTGGGGTCTGAGCGTGATTCTAAGAAAACGCTTGAGGTAAGCACACTTACCTACCAGGGTTTTCCTGACGTGGAAACTGCCTTAATGTTGCTTAGTGCACTGCAGGTTGAAGGAGGAGGGCTAGTTTCTAAGGCAACACACTGAAACTGGAGTCTGGGTTTAATGCCCAGTTTTGCTGGTCTTCTCTATGGAATAAAAGGTAGTGTCAGAATTTCAGGTGCCGAACCCTCAGAGACACCTGGCACAGCTAAGGAGCTTTCATACTCTGATGAGAGAGTACCGCAACAAAAGATCCTGGTTTGGGGCAGTTCTGGAGATCCTCACTACAGCACAGGACTGCAACAGCTTTGGGAAAGATGAAACCAGATCATCTGAAGGTAGGAGGGTAGGAAGTATGTTGTGAAAGGCCCTGAAAGAAAGGATGACCATTCTGAGTTTAAACACAGAACACAATGGAAAGCCAAGAAAGGAGTTTGAATAGCACATGGGTGTACACAGTGTATCTTCACTCCTTCAGTATCAAGTTTCTGAAATGCACCAACTTCAAACACTTGATGACACCGCATGCAGCTCAGCAGTACTACCACCATAAACAAAAGTCATTACTGATACATGCACCGTAAGCATCCTTCTCTAACACCTGACCTCCTTCAGCTCATCCTCCAAACCCCGCACGCCCTTGGAGAACGGAAAGTAACAAGCGAGATGGTGAAAGATGACTGGCAAGAATCCAGTGCATTTACTTTTTCAGATACACAGACACAATTGCAATACAAATAATAGTGTGGAGCAGGTTTCTCACTCAGACTGCTTTCTACTACAAATATATTTAACCTCCTTTATTCCTCCCGTATCTGCTGGCAAGCCACTTCACTTCTGCTGGCTCTAGTTCTCTGTTCGACACACTTCACCGCTGGGAAGCACGTTATGATTCTGGGAAAAAAAAGAGATGGATGGATGGATGGATGGATGGATGGATGGATGGATGGATGGATGGTACACTGATGGCAAACAGTATTGCAGACATTTGCCAGGTAACCACTAGAGGGCATCGAAAAGAGATTCAGCAAGAAGCAATTAAAGACTATCTGGCCATAGTGAATCAGGGACAGGCAGGAGGCCAACCAAGCTGCACCTGCCGTGCTCCACATACCAGAGCCAGCCTGTCAGGAAAAATATCAGACTTACTATTCTGCTGAATACCTATCAATATTAAACCTGACAAAACTGTCATTGCCATTATGTTAATCATGTTTTAAAGAGGGCTTTTTTTGGTGGGTTTTCTTTTCTTTTTTAAAAATCAAGCAATATGTCAGTCTACGGTTTATCACAACTCTTCTTATCAAAAACAGACACAACATCCCTACAAAAATCTTCATGATCCCTCTGACAGAAAGGTTTTGTACAAAGATGATGTGGAAAGTACATAAAAATGAGTTGAAACTTGAAAGGAAAGGAACAAACAGAAAATCTTTAAAACTCACTTTGGGTTGGAATTTTTTTTTTTTTTTTTTAAAGTCTGTCTAGCTTTGTCACTGTATGCACTATTAATCCATAGCTTATTAAAACCAAAGTAATTTTTAATTTTTTTAGATTGTTATAAAAAAATAGTTGATTTACCTTCTGTCAATCTGGAGATTAAATCAAACTTAAAAGTTTCACTTTTTTTTGTTTTCTAATAGGTAACATCCACACCAGTGCATTTTCAGGTTCTCAGGTACAACCGTGTGGTGAGAAGCGAGTCCAGAGGACTCCTGCATTCAAAGCAAAAGTATTGACCTGCAGCGCACAACCAGCTGGAAAGTGAAGGAACAGGTTAAATTAACTCAGTGAAGATGGTGCAGAGATCCTTCTTTCCTGGCTGCAGACTCCAGAGACTGGATGGCCACGAGAACTTCCTGACTTCATTTACAGCCTAAGGCTGGACTGGCATCATTCAGCATCAGAACTGCTAACCTATCTCTCCCTGCAATTCAGGATAACGCACATCCACACCAGCGGATTGTTCAAAACAGTCCATTCGGACACACCACAGACACAACTGGGAAGGGAAATCACTCCGGAAATTTTCATCCAACTCTTCCCTTTACAATCTGATCTCAAAAGGCACAGGACAGCTAGGACAGTCATCATCTCACAGGGCTGCCTTCCAAATTTGTTACCTTTCCCAGACTGTCTCGGAAACCACGTGAACATGGCCTGCAAGACGCAGCCCCTACGGAGGAATGACTGACACCTCTGGCTGAATTCTCTTCCCACCCTCCTACAAGTTTCCTGGCAGCAACATCTTTGCAATGGAGACGAGCCTGCGCGGCTGGTAACAAGCAGCACGGCCAGCTTTATAGCTGCAAGCTGCCCACCTCTCCTTTGCGGGTACCCTCCGTCACAGCCGAATCCAACAACCCTTTTCAACAGGTGCCAGCATGCAGTACCGAACCGCGGGAGGAAAAGCGCACGGAAAAGGATCACGGTTAGCCAGGACGAATTTCAAACAAGCCAGTGCTCATTTTTGCTCCTACCAGCAAATCCCACTTGTGCCACGAATAAACAAAAACTGCAAGCCGAACTAATTTGACACACAAGCGACTCCATTTCCTCCTTTACATTTTGTGAAAGCTCATGCCAGCATCCCCTGCAACGGGCTAACAGTTCTTCATCTGAACCGGCCAAGTAGGTATGATGCACTAGAATGAGGTAACAGCAAGGGCTCCAACGCGCTGCAAGATGTAGCTCTTCAAGCCATACCCATCCCTCCGCTGAAGAAAGCTACATGTTCAACGTGATCATCACATTTGGAACCATAGATCATGACATCATACTTTGCCAATATTATGTACATGCAGCTTTCTACCAAATTAAAGACCACCCTTGCCCTATCCTAGTACCAACCTGAACTACAGGCATCAAGGAAAAGCTCTTCTCACCCAACTGACCAACTACTGACAAAATAGAAACACTCTGCCTTCCCAACTTCTCTTCCTCATTTGTTTTAATTGGAGAACAGCCTGGCTATCCAAATCATCTCACTACATTTTCTTGAGCTCCTTACATTGCTCTACTATCTTTCTTTTTGGCAAATGTGGGTATGACTAGCATTCAATTAATTCAGTCTGCTGGATGGATCCTCAGTTTCCCTGATAAAAGCTGGGTACTGACAGAACACAGTGAGGACATTTACCTATTGCAACTATCCTTTCAATACCCTCATGGTCATTTGTAGTTGAAAGAAGGATCTGCCATAGCTGCCTGCCATGACTCACTATTTGCAAGCTCCCCCTGTCAAATCCTGTAAGTTTTCAGCCGCTCAGAGGGTTCTGCCCAGGAGCATCTTTTCACCAGCCTCGCGCTGCCCAGAAGCACACTGGTCATGGGAGAGACAGTGACTTTGCTTTCTATTCTGGCACATCTGTCTCTTTTTCTGAGTAAAGCTAGGGACAAGATGTTGAAGTCTGACCAATCTCTGCCAGTAACACTTTTTATGCAACAGTTATTGCATTAACAAGGTACATACTTTCCGTGGCAGTTCAGCCATCACCCTTCTAGCTTTCATTTAGCAATCCATATGTCAAGGGGGCAAAGTCAGGTGAAGATTTATAGCTTGAATCTTCACAGGACAGATACCTTATAACCGAATCTAGTTTAAGACGGCCAAGTCAGCTGTTACCTTGCCAGTTTCTGTCATTAGTTCCTCCTGGATATCCTCACTTGCCTGCGTGCTACTGCCAAGGTATGTGCGCTGACTCACCTCTTACAGTTCTGTGCCTACTGACGCGTGCTTCAGCTGGGAGTTCCTGGGATTCTCATTAAGATTTTTTTTCCCCCCCCACAGTTAATAATTAACTCCATCTTTTTTTGCAATGCCGGACAATCTGTTTTTAATAACATCTTGCTCGAGTCATCCTTTAGCAATACTTCATCAGTGAAACTTCAATCTTCCAGAGTTCTGTGGCTGAGCTAGGTCATACCATGCTACATTTTCGTCCTCACAATGAAGTCACTGCCAATGTGAAACAGGAGAAGCGAGAGTGCAGCTTTGACGCCACTCTGCCTTCCCTCTCAACGGATCAAAAAGTCCTCTGAAGGGCGAACTCAAAGCATCCTCGGCTTTTGAAACTTTTAATAGGCTTTGCTTGACCTCGCGAGTTTAGTTCTGTACAAGTCACAGTTGTAGTGAAAAAGAGTCTCAAAAAGAGAGTCAAAAACCTGAATGCTTTTGTGAGTCAGCAAAACATCCCACCTTTTAACGTGGTATACCTACTCTTGAACTGGCGTAGAAGAAACTATACTCAGATGTGTAAGCCTGCGCAAAGAGAGCGGAGGGCAGCTTCCCTTAGCTTCCAGTGACTCACATTGCCTGGCACTACCATTTGTTAAAGCAAGAGTGAAGCAGGGATAATAGCTATTTACTAAAAACAGTGGAGTGTGATTAGCTTTAATTAGCATTGTCAAGTGACTTGAGATTGTCAGGTACAAGATGCGGGAGAACTAAGTCTCATTAATTATGTTATTTCCTGCAGCCTTAAGTGGCTTGGCCAGTCCAGTGACGCTTCCGGAGATGAAGCTGCTCCCGACATCCAACACATCCCGCATCAGCGGGTGAAAGCCCTCTCAGACAGGCCTGGAAGACCTGGCTACCGAGCAGAGGGTCGCAAACCGGAACGCAGGAACAATCAGCTTACGCACTGCAAGACAGCCACCTGCCCTGACAAACAAGGAACAAAAAGGCAAATAACACATGGCAGAAACCAGACCCAGAGAGAGAACCTACTGCCAAACTTCCCGCAGGATGAAGAGCGGCGAGCGTGATTCAGGCCCAGGACCCAGCACTCCTGTGCAGCAGTCCACCTAGAAAACGGTATTTTCTGAAGAAAAACTATAAAATGCCTTTGTTTTGGGAAAAAAGATCCAGATCCTCAATTAGCATCCCACCACTAACAGCCATGCTGATTTACCAGCTCAAGATCTCTCCTGAAGAACTGAAAAATCCTTGAGTCAGAACAGTCCACCTCTTCTAGGGACCCACCTTGGCTTCTGGAAGGAAAAAGAAACCTATCCTTAGCCTTCAGTTAGCGCGATTAGATCTAGAGACAAGGCCTCCAAACTAAGAGGCACAGAAGAGAGGGAACATCCTGAAGGACCAACTTACAGCTCTCTGTCAAGGAGGGGCAAAAAGGAAGCTGTGTACTTTGCTATGGTTTCAAAGCGGTAAATACACTCTGCCACGCCACTCTGCCTTGAACATCTCTGACCAGCTTCGAAACAGGTAAGAGAACCGAACACTCAATTTCTCCACTCCAGATGCCTCTTGAAGCCCATCGCTCTAGCACTTCAGCATCGACCTCTAATGAAGACTCTGCTTAAGTTCAAGCGAACAAAGGTTTGCCAGTTAATGACGGAAGCCCAATGGTGTTTCTTCAAGAGGCTTCCATGCACATGGTCAAAGGCAAGGCCATGATGCAAGAACAACAAATAAATGCTTTTTACACCTCTGCAATCCTTGCAATGCTTGTGTAGTACCATGCTAGATCAAGGAGCTCCCACTTTCTAAACTGCTAGCCAGGACCTACACCAGAGTGACCAGTTCCTTAATTAAATTCTCTCTCAGCAACAGGTATTCAATCCATGAGTCAAGGAGCCTTTGAGGGAATGTGGATTTACAGGTACTGATGCCGTCTTCCTCAATTCAACCCTGACTCAGCTACCCACACCAAACAGCAAAGAAAGGAAATTACTTATTCAAAAATTTGTGGAACCAGAGGATGCAAGGGAGCTCAACGACCAACACCGTTTTGCCAGTTATTCCGATCCTGGCACCAGGAAAGAGACACCTGCAAAGAAAGCTTAAGAAAAAGGCAGCACTTGACATCTTCACCAGATGAAAGCAATGTTTCTGCCCTCCTTACAGCATTTCCAACTTCACCTTCAAAGCACAAGGCTCACTTTTAATCCGTCTTTCAGCAGGAAACGAGAATTAGGGATCCAGTGAGAAAAAGAGAAAATCTCAATTCTCTATTCAAACACCACCATTACACAGCAAACAACGTTTACAAGAAACCAGAGGCGTGGATCCCAACACGATGAGATCTTAACAAAATCAACGGGAGCGCTCTGCAAGAATGAAGTCACAATACAAAACACATCCTCTCCACGCAGAATCCTCTCATGGATTATAAGTGGAGCGTTCTCAGTATCTGCTTGCTTGCAACCGCCTAACTCAGCAAAGGCCTCTCTGTGCTTCCCAGTGTAAGCTTTAAGTAACTGTAAACACATTAGCAGAAAATCCTTATCTGGAGCATGAAGCAGGCCCTGAGGAAGGCAATGTCAGGAAGGCAGGTGTACCGTCCCACCCCTTGCTTAATTGCTGTCTGCAAGCTAAGAACACTAGTTTGGTGTGTCTTCCTCTTCCTGTCTTTTAAGACAGAGACCAGAAAAAGGTGGGGACAGATTCACTCCAGAAAATTGCAGGGGCAAGGGGAGGGGGATTCAACTTAATTTTCTCTGTCATTAAGATCACATTTAAAACTGGAGCATTCCAAGTTCTTCTGACTGAAAAAACAAGCGTTAGAAGCTATGAACCCATAGCTCTCCCCATGGCTACCTCACCTCAAACTTCTCTGGCTTTTCTGCATCAAACCCAGAAGTTTCTGTGGAGAAGTACAAGACAAAGGACCCTTGACATTTCGCCTTCTGACCCTGGACCTCAGCACAGCGCTCTGCAGAAGAGGAAACTGCTGCAGTGGTAACCAGAGATAAAAGCACCGACACAGAGCAGCCAAGCCACCCCTTGGGCAGGGGGGGGTGGTGGTTTCAGTGCACCATGCGCAGACTCTGCCTGCCTTTAAGCCAGCCCAGGGCTGAGGATGCCCTCTCCACAGGATGCTCCAGGTGCCCTGCAATCTCCCTTTTGCCACACCAGGCATGATGTCACTTCTGTAGCACAGAGCCACAGCCTGCAGCCGGGAAAGGCCTGGTCTCCAGGGCCTCCAGCAGCAGTGTTGGTAAACAGAGCGGGCAGGCACTGCTCCCCGGTCAGCAGCCAGCCTGCCCGGCCGTGCTGGCAGCGGCTCCGCAGGTGCCCCAGAACCCGGGTGATGATGCTGTATGTGTCCCTGGAGCCGGTACCCTAAGCCTCACGCACACCCTCGGGCCGGGCGCGGATCTCACCTGGGGCTCCAGGGTTTTATTATGCGCTTACTTGCCACAGCGAGACGGTCAGCGAGGAAGGACCATCCCCTGCTCCTCCTCCCGCCGCGGTTACCTGGCACCGCCGGCCAGCCCCTGCCGGTCCCTCCTGTTGA
>VWZZ01003508.1:511097-535849 GCA_013399095.1 Psophia crepitans
CGGGCTGCCTCGCGCAGACAGCAGCTGGGGCGGCGGCAGCCAATGGGAGCGGCCCTGGCGCTGCCGGCGTGGAGCGCGGGGGGGGGAATAACAAACAGATGCGCGGCCTCTTAAAGGGGCAGGCACCGCTCCCGCGGGTGGGGGCACCGGCGCTCTCCCACGGAGCAGCCCGCAGTGACGGCCCCGGGCGGCGGCAGCAGCAGCTGTCGCCGGTGGGTGCTCTGTACACGCGTGAATCCACCTGCGCGGGGGACGCTGCACCAAGCCTGCCGCGCCGCATCGCCTCGCAGCGCGCCGGGGCACAACCGGAGCGAGCGGCCGGTTTGTGTCACTGAGTGCGATAAAACCCCGCAGAGCCACTCTCGCTTTCGGGTCTGTACTTACAGACCCTGACCCCCCCGGCCGCGGGGGCATCCGGCCTCGGGCAGCGCTGGAAAAGCCCAGGCAAGGCCACTTTCCAATAGGCAGCGTTTTATTAAACGCCAAGGCAATTAGTCCGCAGGTAATTACCGCTCCCTGCTTTCCACGGAGGGCCTTTCCCCTCTCCCCGAGGCCGAAGCCCACGGGTGCTAGGCCAGCACAGAGCCACGTCGTGTCTCTGCGGGTTTGCTGGCCACCAACTTCCCCAACGCGTCCTCCGAAATGTGGCGCTGGGCGGTGAAGATGTTGTGTATTTCTCCTGGAAACCTCCACTGGCTCCATCCCGCTGCTCACCGTGATTATTTCCAGCAGTGATCCTGGCAGTCTCACCCCCCAGTACCCGCAGGCGCACTCAGCGCGGAGCTGTACGCGCACGGCCATGCACACGCGCACGGCCAAGCCAGAAAACAGCACAAGGACAAAGTGAAATGCAGCCGCCTCAAAGCACTGTAATTAAGAGACAAACAGCTCCAAAAAAGCTCATCTGGAGGCTTCTTACTGCAGGTTTTTAGTTTCAGCTGGCGCCAGCGGTGGCACGGCTCACCGAGCGCCGCTCACGGTAACTCGGCACTCCGTAAGCGCAGTTTTAATCGTGGTTTATATCCGTCCTTTTCTCACACCAAGGGATAAAAGTTACATTATCTCATTAGCAGAGACGTTTGCTTTATGAGTTTATTCTTGTTCTAACTTTCTATTGCTTTAGCAAATTCTTAAGAATATTTTAAGCAATTCTCTGGTAATCGGTGGTAACTGCAAGGGCCATGTTCTGTTCCATACGTGAATATATGGACTCTAACACACACTAAGTAAGGGTCATACAAGGTAATATTCCTATTTGTGCTGATACTCCTTAATTTTATAATTATACGTGGGTAGAAAAATAACCTTCTGCCTCATGATACAAAGTAATGTCAGTTTCCCCCCCCCGAAGCAGAATGCCCCCCCTCCTCTGATCGCCAGCTAGGGGATTCCACAGACTGGAGTCAAAAAAGCAAAATTACATCCCCCCCCCCATAAGCTAGTAGTACTAGCAAGCACAATTTAAATATGCTATTAATGAAGATTCAAGCACTGTGGTAGTTACTAAACACACTCAAATGAAGAAGGAAATTGCCGCGTTATCTTTAGACAGCTACAAGAGCAACAGGAGCCTACTTCGCAGGCTTACTTTAAGCTTCTTCTTTTCTTAGATAACCTCCTTTCTCTTCAGCCCAGCAGCAAGAGCTAACACGGCAGGTTTGTAGTCCACCTCTCCGGTGCTAAATGAAGCCATATTTAACAGATGCAGACAAGGTTAAGTGCAGGAAGCAGTGAAAAAGTTTGCTTGAACTTTAAATCACCGAGACATTGGAGAAGTAACCACAAGCACCCAGAGCTGAAACCATCAGCAGAATAAATTTACACATCATCGAGAAGCTGCTGCGCAAACAGCGAATTTTTTTTTTTTTCGCCCAAAAGCAATTTTCAGAATTTTCAGTTTGCTAATTTTACAAGAACGTCAAGATTCTTTACGTACATACACACAAAGTGCTCTGTCGTAAAAAGCTTGCTTTAGGATGGTGGTGAATTGGGGTTCCATTAATGCAAGCTCAGCATCATCATCAAAACGGAGAGGTTCACACAGCTTTGAAGTCATAGAAAAGACCATAAAAAAACCCCCAAACTTCTTAAGGATTAGCATGCAGTTTACAGATTTGTGAAAACTGGAAGCTTTTTAAAGGGTAGCAGCGCTTCGTTAGCAGCATTTCACTAGGTTTGGAACAATAAAATGCTAGTTGGGTCCTAGTTAATTTTCTCATACAAGTTTCAAGCCAGATTTTCGCATCTGATTCTGCGATACAGGGTTTGGTTGGAAGCTTTGGGAGCGCAGCTCAATCAGCGCCGTGAATACTTTTACTGGGCTAAGTTTTTGAGAAATTTATTCATTTAATAAAAATCTGCATTTTGGATCTAACCTATTTGACAGCTTAGCTTTCAACCAAACAGAGAAGCAGGATTTTTAATTTCTTTAATTGCAAACATCCATTTTTTTAGAGCCTGGACAGCACAGCTAGCATTTCCCTGCTGAGTGTCTGACACCAGTTTCAACTTTTATTATAATTTAGACTGGAAAAGCCTAATTGACAGAGCATCACTGACCAGGGCTAACTTTTGCTACTCCCATGCCATGAAAATATTGAGAGGGGGCAAAGTATTGAGATGCTACCTCAACATTTTTAGTGCTGCATTAGAATTAAGTGGTATTTAAAATCTGATAAAAACTTGTTTCCTTGCACTCCCAAATTTTATTTGTAGCTGGTGTTCCTGACCTTGTAGTCACGATACCTCGCCTCATACTGCCTTTCTTTATTTGTAAAGCGGGGGTACTTCAAACTTTTTCAGAGACATCAGGAAACACCACCTCTAAGTACATCAGATCAAAGAAAGGCGCTTTCATCTATGAGCAGCAGTAGGTTCGCACCCCCCACTTGCGGCATCACTATTTTGGGTCAAACAACAAACCAGCAAGCGTTCCCCAGCGCCTTGCCTTGCCCCCTCAAATCACCAAGATACCCGACAGCGAAGCTGCACAACCCTCACTACAATGTGCTGGTCACCCCCCCTACTTCCCATAGCAGTATTCTGCACCTTACAATAATGAACCAGACCATCCGTAAGTCTGGCTTAACTAGCCCAGAACCGTAGCAAAACTCAGGATCTGTAACTGAGCGAGCACCTACTTTTAATCCAGCTCTGCATTGCAGCTTCTCCATCAACTCTCACTAGTGGGAAGAGCTGTAGGAGGAGGGAGAGAAGCCCTACAGAAAGTCAGCAGAAATTAGCTGGGCTGTGGTGGCCTCCTGCGGCAAGAGGAGGGAGGACAGGCAAGGATAATCCTGCTTGGAAGGGTTTTGTGGCTTTCCCTCTGTACGCACTTTCAGCAGGGCATTTCGCATGGCCAGGAAAACCATCCGCTCTCCATGAACGCAGGAAATTCCAGGGACAAACCGAGACCTCTGAGCTTTCTACCAACACCAAAGATCTCGTTCAGTGCAGAAAAATATATCCTGAACAAAACAGCTGCACCTCAAGCCTTCTTCCTCTGGATAAACAAGTGTTAAGCTCTTCTGAATATTCTGTTTGGGTACCCAGTCTTTGTCCTGCAGATTCATGACAGGTTACACAGTGTATTCACAAATCCTTTCCATGTTAAAAGACATGTGAATATTCATTAACGCTTCCAAATTCCCTATTCTGGTTTCCTACCCATTTAGAATGTGTAGTACGAAGTAAAATACTGCCCAGAGCAATCTGGGAAATCTCATGAGCCCGCCAAAATCCTTTGGAAGTTACTAAATACTGTTACATGCAAAAAAAAAAACCCCACTTCTCTTACCTAACACGAGGCCTCAAGGCTTTAAAATTACACTTGACCTTAAAACCCAGTGTTTAATGTAATTTAACAGAAATCCTGTAGGAAAGCTGGAAATTTACCTTAAGGACTAGAGGAAATGTTACCCTGCTTGTCATGAGAAAAAGTGCTGTATTTATAGCAAACCATCACCCAAGGCAGGACCGCACAACACCGTCCACAAACAGGCGGAGTACCTGTGAATATGAACATACTCAAAACACTGCCAGTCTGCTGTCCCTGGTTCAGCAGCAGATACCTGTCAACTGCCAAAGGCTTTTTATGCTAACTCACCAATCACAATCTTTTGCGTAAGTCTTCCATGGAAATGGCGATTCCACAGGTAGAAGCCTGTACGTGGGAGACAGGGAATTAGAACAAAAGTGTCCTTAAGATATTACAGAAAAAATCAGGATGATTTAAAGGCCACAGCAATTTTTTACATTAAGTCTGAATTACCAGATATTCACCATTTCCACAGAGTCCAAATAAAAAGCTCTGATTATTAACCACGTGAAAAAAGTGCATCAAGCCCTTTTACAATGAAGGCTCTCACTTCGATCTCAGGCCAGCTCCTCTGCTACCATATCTTACACAGATATCAAACATTTTCATTTCCCCCGTTCAATTCAGATACAATACACATACATAGACAGGATACGATATCCTCCACACCTGCAAGCTGCTGCATTCTGTAATTAAACCGATGAGCCCGATTATAGGTCAGAGCTGATGTCTAGAACCAGGCTACCCAAGATGCTTTTGTCAAGTGTTTTCAAAACCTGACCTGTAATATTACAAAATGTACATGTACAATCTTAGGACACCGCCAGAATTGGGCCATAAATCATTACATTGGATAAACACCAAACAGCATATTTAAAAAAAAAAAAAAAGGCATGTCCCTCGACCAAAAAAAAGCTGGTATTTATTCAGGCATGCATTACTGTGCTTAGGAATTAAGGATCATGGCTTCTAAAAATAAATCACGAGAAAAGCGCTCTGATGCAGCCAGCCATTTTCACACCGAAGTGCAAAGCAAAGGCCAATGCTCTCACACTTACACAATTACTTTTGAGCATGGCTGTTCAAAACACTAGCGTGTGTGGTACTTCTCAAAGTATTATTAAAATAAGAAGCATTTCTTGCCTCATTTCACCTTGCTTTTTCATCCATAAAGAACTGCAGGCTCCATTTTAAGGTAAAAGTGCTACAATCCTAGACAAGCTGACAGAATTTGCCAGTTCTTTACATTTAAAGGTGCTGATGGCAAACACATATACACAGAATCAGCTCTTCTGGCATGCTAAGACACTTGGGATCTTCATCCTTGTTTCTCCCCCTGCCAATATTATGCAAGACCCATCTACTTCAAGCTCAACAGCATATACTAAAATTTCTGTAGTTTAGTACCTACTTTGTACACCCTCCCACTCTTCTCCAATCTTTAAGTTTTGATTATTTGAATGTTCAGGCGCGCAGACAGGCTGCCTGCGACGCCTCTTCTGCAGACAGACCTTTTTTTTGGAAGCAAGAGCACATATTGCATTGCCGAACCAGCAGAATTCTCTACACTTTTCTAGCATCGCATACAGAGACTGCTTCTGATCAGGTCACTGTTTCTGTCTTAAATTATACAAAAGTCAAGCTGGAATTGACTTCAAAAGCTTTACTTTGAAGTTCATTTGCGGCTGGAGAAGGCAGGCTAAAGGCCTCTGCAGTCTTCATTTAGCCGCACATAGTTGCGGATGCTACGATTACTATGAGAAAACAATGGTACTGCCAAAAAATGTCTTAAAACTTCAGAGTATCTAAGACACCTCCTCCTTTTCAGCAACTCTAACCACATTAAAACAAACCACCATCAAAAGCTCCACATTTACAACACTAAATATCATCATCTCAGAAATTATACTTTTAGGTAAAGAGTCACAATTAATAAGTATACAGTTTTAGATATTTTATGAGCAAAGATGTTTTAATGTGTCACATTTCAAAAGCATCAATCTTTACAAGAAAAGAAAAATCACTTCATAGATTTGGAGCTAGAGAGGTCCACAAGACTTTCTGCAAATTAAAAGTGCATGGAATACATGCATCATCCTTCATACATAAAATATTTTGCACTAGGACTGAGAATACAGTAAGTGTTAAACAATATTTAGAGTTACAAGTACCTGAAAAGGATCTCTCCTTGGAGAGAGAGATTAACTGAACATCCTCCTGGACAGCTGTGCAAGTTCTCAACAAATGCTTTTCTGTACAAGTGGTTTAAAAATCACACAGCAAGTTCTGGAATATTACAACAATGATTTGATAGAACAAACACTATACAGTTACCTCAATTCCATTATTATTTTGTTACAAACAGTTATCATGGCCTAAGCCCTGTGCATTGGTGTTTGGATTCATGGTCTCATCCATGCAACATTATCTGCCTCAAGAGATCCAACTTCAGCTCTTGTACTAAAGCCCAAATGGGTGACTGAGTAAATTCAGCAGCTTTTCCGGCACTGAACCCCTCCCTCCTCATACGAGTTTCAGATATTCAGTAGCAGACTTATCAAAGAGAGGTCATGTATAAACAGCACAGTCAAAACCCACATCAGATGTAGGAAGACTAGTGGTTGAAGAAAAAAAAACAAAAAAAAAAAAGAGCCTTGAGCATCTTTGAAGGCAGAAGTTTCTAACACCACTGCTAGAGAGGGAAGAGGACAAAGATAAAAATGGAATTAAAAAATTGTTTGTCATTTCAATAACTGTATTTTGTCATTCAACATAGAACAAAGTACTTTATTTATGCAGTGATGAGAGAAACTTGAGAGAGGAACTCAAAGTCATCACCTGTCCCTTAAGAGATCAAGTTCAGAAATCAAGACTGGTATTTTAAAACTTAGCTTTTCCTAGCCTAAAAAAGTAAAAGCTTGAAGATGTAAGTACTATTTGGTCGTATGATCTAAGACCAGAATTATGCTTCCACGTTAATATAGGTGTGCGTGTTGGAAATTCAACAGCAATAAAACTGAGTTGAAGAAAACCACACTGCATAAAAAAGATCTGGAGCTACACAAATTAGGACAGAGAATTTTTTCATTTACCTACTGAGCTGCATACAGAGCCTATTCTATAACTATTCTGTGACTACTAGAAAGCAGGCAGAACAATGACTAGACTGATTAGCAGCAGTTATCTGACCAAACGTGACTGGTCTGAAAGAGAAAGTGGCAGCTTAGCACATAATAAATAATTTCATCCTTTTTCCTGTGAACAGTTAGGAAGTTACGTTTTCCTCTTTTCCAGTCCACAAGCCTGATTAAATTAAGAGGAAATTGAATCTCCAGCCATCTTAACGAGGTGGATATTTAGGAGGACACCGTTAACTCATTTGCCACCATCATCACATGTTCACTTAAACTGTAAATGCAGTAGTCTCTTCCACTTTATCCATGTGGAAATATTCCTCGGAAAGGCATTATAATGGACAAATGAATACTGTCCACCTGGATGGACATGACACACTAACACTGACAGCCTACTGCCAGGACATAATGAAACAGCAAAGATGCTCCATGATTACAAGCATGGCACAGCAGCCAGTGGAGCGACACAAAAGCCCTTCCACATTTGAGCTAGCAAGGGAACAAAAGCTACTTTAAAATTTTTTATAACAGTGAGTATACCTTGTAGGAAATATACTCCTGCATCTGGCTACTATATTTATTATTAAGACCCGTGATTTTCACATGAAGCTCCTTAAAGAAGTAGATGCTATCACTAAGCAATAAGTTTGTTCCAGCAATATCTGATGATTAGATGACTGAGCTTTATACATGTCATTGTGTATAATTAAGCTACAGTAATCAAATTCCTTCTGAAAACCCCTACCACGAACATGAGGACACCAAAGCACGCAGGCGTTGCGGGCTCAAATCTGTTTGACACACGTGTAACACCCGTTCACAATGACAGAACAGCACGTAAGCTTCCAGAAATACCTTCCTACCTAACCCCATTCCATCACACCCGGGGTTTCCTGGCTTTTGCCAGTAAAGCTACATCCACGTCCACACACATAAACTTAATGACTACTGAATATACTTTTGTGGACAGAAAAGACTAAAACTTACACATATCCTTGCTTGACACTTGCTCCTTTTATAAGTGTGCATATAAATCTGCTTTGGGTGAATCCATTTAATAGGAACCTTTTAATTTGTTCCTGAAGCTCCTGACCAAACTTAAGTCTTCTTTGGTCCCTCACCCTAAAAACAAGTTCCCACTCATCAAGCCAACAGATCTTAGAGCTACAAATGTGCAAATAACTTCTAAAACATTGGCTTCCTTTGTGAAAAGACTATTTCAAAGTAAGTGTGAACTGTAGTAAGTGTAATCTTCCTTTCTGGAGAGCTAGCTACTGCCACACCATGGAAGCCTTACAGGCAGGTCAGAACCAAGGCCAAACCTAGACCCTTGCAGTGGAACTCAGTGCCAAACCCAGAACCTGGCTTAAAAGCTGGATCTAGACCTTGATGATTAAATCACAGTATTACCATCACATCAGACAGGGGTCTAAATACAGCTGCAACTCAGGCTCAATACTCTCATCAGTAAGAACAATGGAGAAAATCTGTACTGACCAAGTGAGTTGATTCTGGTAAAAAAGTGACCGCCTTTACTGACTACACTTCACAGGCTAAACCGCCCGGCTAGCCACAGGTTCTGCTTTTTATTTCTCCTGTGCTTTGTTTTCCTTTTTCGCCCTACAAGTTATTTGAAAAC
The DNA here is from genome assembly GCA_013399095.1 of Psophia crepitans. Lineage (NCBI taxonomy): Eukaryota > Metazoa > Chordata > Aves > Gruiformes > Psophiidae > Psophia > Psophia crepitans. Next base: position 519,688 of record VWZZ01003508.1, read on the forward strand.
TAAAAGCAACACAAGAAACGTATACATAGGGTACACTTCCAGACATTCCTTAGTTTCTGCCCACTAGAATATAACTGGAGTAACTGACATGTCTTGACATCTGCCTAGAAACACTTGTGACAGGTAAAATAATGCCTATTATCTACAGGTATCCTAGCCAGCAACTTCCTTCCCAGTCATCACTATTTGTGAAGTGCGTCGTTGCTAAGTGAGCTATTTACAAATGTAAACTATACAATTAAAGTTTTAAAATAAATAGACAACCTTTACATTAGGTAGCAACTTGACAACAAGGTAATAGATCATCCAATTGCATCTTTCAAACAAAGTGATCTATATATGCTGCTCAAATTAATTTTTTTTCTTTTTAAATGAAGAAAACCCTTGGCTCACAATCTATTCTGCAAGAGCTTCCTTGGTTTTCTTCCTTTATGCTGGATAATTGTGTAAAAACTCCTTAAGTTTTGTTGGATAGTCTGTCATCACTCCAGTTGCTCCCAGATCAAATGCCCTCTTGTATTCTTGTTCTTCATTCAGTACCCAGATATACACCTGTAAAATGGGATAGAAAGACAAATTATTACAGGAAATACTCAAATTAAAAAGTGACTTTTGACCTAAATTGTTTCGTGTGAGAGAGATGATGCCTCGTATTTTTGAAATGATTACACCATGATGCCAGAGACACGCACACAAACACAGCCAACTTCTTCCCCCTTGGCCTCCCAAAAAGGGGCATTTTCTACTTGTGACTCTGACCCCACTTCATTACCCCAGCCTTCAGATACTTCCACAAGTCAAAATACCGTTTTGTGAAAAGCCCAATAGTTAATTTTGTAGGCTTAAGTTTGAAAGGGAGGGAATCATAAAGGGATTTAAACAGTTTTTTTCCAAGCATACAATTCCTCCTTTGCAACGACAGAAGTGGAAATGTAACAGCTTAAGCTAATGCTCAGGAACCAAAAGCAATTTACAGCCCTAGCGGCGTGACAGAACATGTTGGGGAGAACGTGGACCCATCTTAAGGTCGTATCTGGCTGGTTCAAATCCTCACTAGGATAAAAGCACACTTCCTCTAGCTTTGCCACACTGTACCTGAATGCCCCGAGCAGTGAGGTGGTCAAAAAGTGCTTTCCGCATTAGCAATCTGTGGAAAGGAGAAACATATTATTTAAGAACTTGATGCATATATGAAACTTTCAAAGTCTGTTGATGTTCCGTAATAAATTTTCCATGGGGCACTTAGATTCAATGTTTTCCACAAGAACGTAATTAGAAACCTCATGATAAAAAACATTTAGTTCAAGCAACTCAAGACTGGTTAACAGAGACACCCAGAAATTTACATTAGCTATGGATATTTGCATCAACGCTTCCTCCGTCACCATAGAGGTACCCTGCACCACATCCGATAAATCAATCCCTTCGCTTTCAGAAGATATTTTATCCTTCACACCAGAAGACATGAGAAGTCTACTGGCCACTCAAGAAATCAGACACAGAAGACACTCAGTGCAATCACGTTCAACCTCTAGAGCGTATGACTACATTTCCTCTGAAGCAGAGGTACTCTTGAAATACAAAGTGTTCCACGCAAGCCAAGCCATCTCCTCCAACAACATTATGAAACAGTCACGATCGCATGAAACATGAAAGCTGCATTCTGAATCCACTTGCATGCTAATTAACTGAACACACTTAATGACAGGAACTAGACTAAATTTGAATAATGCTCACTGTTACTGCACCTCAGTATGTCTCAGTGTATGAAAATAAAAGTGTACAGGAACACCTACGTAAGAGTTGAACGTGATTTATGCTGCATGACAAAGCTATAAGAAACTGAAAAAAATTACATCACAAGTAGCTATAACAAAATGATAAGCAAAATAGAAATAAAAATTTAAGAAGATTAAAATCTTACACGTCAGCTAGCCAGATAATAAATTTCTGGCTTCTTGTAATCTTCTGTGGTTCTTTCAGCCTGTTGAGAAAGAAGAAACAAAAAATTACCAGAGCACAGATTAAACTATTATTTGAGATGTTCCTGCAAAAAGAACATGAAGAATTCATCTTGGAGTTTCTGGAATTAGCGCAGTAATTTCTCTAAGACAGTGATTTAGAATTGGGTCACACAAAAGAAGTGTGCCACATTGAAGAGAAGCAGCAGAGATGGGCATTCAGCAGCAGTTTGAGTGAAGTATGAGAAACAAAGAGTATGTGAAATCTCATACCCACCCTTTTACAGACTCTCCTCTGGGCCTTATTCAGCCTAATTTTTTCTTAACAGGGAGAAAAGTGCAAGACTTTGCAGTACCGTACAAATAATTACCTAGATGGCATCGGCACAAGCTGCGTTGTAAGGGCAGCTGCACAAAAGCAGTATTTACAGGAGATGCTATAAACAGGAAACACTGATATACATAGGTACCCCACACTAAAAGCTGAGTAACTCAGAGCTGGCTAGAGACAGGTTAAATACAGAGGAACAGAAGATTTGCAGAGCTTTCTCTTAGGAATACACAAAACTGCCCAAACAAACAAAACAGTATCCTCAGCTCGAGGATACTGCCTAAACCAATGCTCAAGCTGGCATTATCATTCACTTATTTTACCACTGTTCCAGTGCAGCACCCACCGACGGACTCTAACTCACTTGAGGATAATGGAAGGCATGGGAATTTCCAAGAACTCTTCCTTGAAGGGAATAAATGGCAGCAGACCAGTGTAGAACAGGCCAAGAAGCAGGAGGACACGTTGCAAACAGAAGATGATGGGAATGTCAGCATTCTGCGGGAACCAGGAAAGAAAGATTCTAAATGATCTTGGTAGATTGAGTCTGTTGCAATTAAATTTAGTCATCAATATATGTTTAAAGTTCAACACTTGCACCTAAACAGTTGGCAGCCTAATCTTTATGATACACCTGCCACTGAATTTAAATTACTCTCCAATAGCCTGTAATCCAAGCAAGAGTTTTGCACAATTTTAAGGGGCACTGGCACTCAAAAAGGCTGCAGTACTGCTTTTGCTTTTGTTAGCTGCCTTCATCTTTCCAGACCGCATGACACTACGCGGCATTCTGTCTTAGATTTGTGTTACTGCAAAGAACAAGCTGTGCTTTAGCACAGGACTTGCTACAATTTAATATCACATCAACTTACTTCATAATACATTTTTAAAGATGCTGGTTTATGAACCAAAATATTTGAGCATTGATGCCACAAAAATGAACAAATATAATTGCTGTTCAGGTAGGGAATGGCATGTTGTCCTGCACAGATAAATCAGAACCATACCGATACTCCCAGCGAGATCAGTTTCACTCAGCTCCACAACTCCCTTGACTTAAGCACAATTTTAATTTAATTCTAAATTGCACAACTTCTCAGCACAGAAAGGAACAGAATCTATAGCTGTAAACCAGCTTTATACCAGGATAACTGTGTGTCAACTAGTGGCAACATTCATTATTTTCATAAAAAGAAACACAATAAGTAAGCCTTAGAAAAATTGCTCTTCTACCAGACGAATGCTGCACAAAACTCTACGAGTTCCTGGCATAAGATCATAAAAACTCTACATTTTATAGGTCATGAATAAATTATGATTAAGCTTTATTCCTGAGGTATTTTACTGCAGAGTTTATGGATGTTAACTGTGCTTGATTTATTGTAACAGTGTAGTAAGCAGAATACAATCTAAGCACAAGGTTTCTCATCGCCTCTGAAAACCTGGCTGGCTAGATCTGACTTTACATGGTGCTTTTCTGTACGTTTTATCACCACACAGTAACAAGCAGGCAAGAACAAAGCTTAGCTCGACCCATTCTTACCTCCTTAAGACACTTTGATACAACCTCATAATTGACATTCCCCCACACCGTCAAGTGCTCTCGCTTATACTGACTCACCAGTTCCGAAACCTGCAATATAAAAACGCAGAAGCATAAAGTCTATTCATTGAGGATTATGTGCAGAATTACTTAACCGAAACTTTACTTGTTACTTTTCAACTACAAAAGCCAATACGGAAAAGACAGTGCCTCTACACTCTCTCCCATCTTAAGATGATTGCGCGGTTTGACTGGAAAGAAACAGCTGTTCAGGTCAACAGATTAAAAGAAACACATTATACCTACCAAAACCCCTACAGAATTTAAGAAAAGTGTCTGACAGAAAGAGGATTGACACTTATCTTTACACTGACATTACGATGCTTTGGTAGGCAACTGTCTATAAGATGATCGCTCATACGAAATACAAGCCAAACACCAAGCAGCAAAGCATCAGTTTCACGTCAAGATAAAGCGTCAGTAAAGAGCTGTTTGCTGAATATCTTGCACAAGATCACTTCTGTCTTCTGTATTATCTCATACATGGAGCAAGATCCAACACGTGAAGGATGAAGCAGTCCAAGAACACAGATTTTAGTGTCACAGACTGCTAGCAACGCCAAGAAACTTTTCTTCTGGAATTTTAACATCATTACGTGACATTCAGTCTAGCACAGATTTTTCATGTACCTTCTTGATCAACACATTGTTGTTCACTTTGATGTCAATGTTGACAGGAGTTTGTGGAAACGCCTCAAACACCTCTTTCAGGAGCGGAATACGGTTGTCTTTTCCCTCGCAGTGACATTCTGGAGAAACAAGAACGTTGTCACTGCTGTGACCATTTTTAATACACCACAGATAAAAGCTGAGATGTCAGAGCACTTTTTATCTTAAAATTAAAACCAAATATATAGTTCCTAGAATCATCACACTTTTAAATTGAAAAAAAATTAGTTCACTTGCGTAGCTGTAATTAATTACAACAAGCTCACCTCCATAATAAAAACGCCCTGAACATATTGCACATATAGGTTTGAACTTCATTAAATTCAGTCATTATTTAGCAACAGTAGGAGTGCAGGCATCATTAAAGTCTTGAAATAGCAAACATGAGCTCAGTCACCACATACCAAATGCAACAAGATTCATGTGGAACAAGACCAAATGAGAAAAACTTTTCCTTCTAGGAAAATTTACTGGAGAAGGGAACAGAAGGCAAAGCCCTCAAGTTTTATTGTTTGAAAACACTCGTGGCTCTAGGGAATTAACTGAAGGCTCTCACCATCTCTTTGTATTACTGTACATTAATTAACAAAAGATATATACGTGTGGAAACACCACCTCATGGATCTCATCTTGGTGCACTTTAAGTATTTTGCAATTAAATATTTAACACAAAATTTACTTGCTGCGCAATTTAAATATGGAAAGGCTACACAAGATGGCCAAAGTCCCTCAAACATGCAAACACATCTGGTATCATCTCTGGGAGCCTCTTCTAGGTGGAAGCACTCTCAATTTTAGCCTATAGGCTTTATTCAAATTATAGTCCACGGACCACAGTCTTCAGAAGAAAACAGGTTAATTTTTTTCTAGGTTCTCCTCTCTTGCACCAATAACAGTACTGAACTTTAAGTCGTACATACAGCAACTATTACTCTTTCCATTCACCCTTCTCAAAATGTGTGTGTTATCTGACATCTCGCAGTACTTCAAGCCCAGAGTGCACTAGCACAACAGCATTTGGGTTGTAAAGAAACCCTCTTCTGCCTTCTCTTTGTTCTTCAGAAGAACAAATTTTCAATCAGCCCCCTCTGAAGATCTCACAGGGGAACTGGAAAGCACTTGCAAGAAGCAGACAAGCAAACAACTGAAATGTTTGCTTGGAAAAAGATATCTTGCATCTTAAACTCAGTCATTGCCAACTAGTATGAAAAAACCCCATATTTTGGTTTCTAAAGCGAAGATTATATTTTCCTTTAAAAACCTGTCTCATCAAGACATTTACAAAAGCAAATCGGCTTTTCTACTCCCCTGCCAAAATAAGAAATTACCACACTACAATAATGGAAAAGGAGTTACTGGTACTGTAAATTGAAAAAGCAAAAGACAAAACCTTACCTTTCTGAAATGTGACATCCAACTTGCAGAGATATGGTGGAAGCTCCTTAAAAATAAAGGGAAATGGAACACTAATTCAAATACAGGGATATAATCATGACTTTTCTCAAAAAAGACAAAAAATTCTAATTCATAAGCCATGTAAGTTACCTCTAAAGGCAAAAATATTTTTGAAATCCTCCTGTCCCACAAGTGATTTAGAAGCAACTGTGTCCATTCTTACTTGAACCATTTGCATTCTTAGGCTTGTTACCTGTAGCCAAGTAAGGCAAAACATTTCCAGACGTCTGAAAATTGTGAGGATTCCACTTAAATATCAGATAGACAGTTCTGTAAAACAGGCTTTTAAAACTGCCAGTGCAGGTGGGCTTCACCTACTGGTTTTCCCATTGAAAAGCTGGTCGTGCAAGAAGGAGCTCATTGACTAAGCTTCCCTGTCATCAGTATGGCAAAGCAGGCCCACCTCCAGAAAGCGACTCATCCAGCCTGCTGCTGGACAGAGTCAATCACCCTCTGGAAACATGCTGGATTTTCTCCCTTGACTATACAGGGAGCCTAGTTAACTTTTTTTTTCCCTCACTGAGACAAGATGAATCCCCTCCTTAGACTTTGGATACTAGACATACAAACACATGCACACAACCTTCCTGCCCACCCCACCCACTCTACAAACACATTTTTAAACATCATCTAGCACTAACATTTTTTTTTTCAACTTACAGAGTATTTGAGGTCGGATATGTTGACATCAACTCCTGTTGATCTCTTCAGGTTCTCATCATGGGACACAACCACTTGCTCATCTTTCGTCAAGTGACAATCCAGCTCCAACATGTCTGTTCCTATATTAACAGCACTGGAAGCAAAGAAGTCTGCCTTGAATCACACGTGTATTTTGTAGAGGTCCAAACCTAACACATACATGTTATTCAATTAAACTAATCCCAGTGGACGTACTTTAGATGCTTTAAGATGCAATGAATCCTCACAATCTTGCTGCAAATCAAGAAGTAAATAACTCTGCTTCAGTGGGAAAGCTGATGCAAGAATAAACAACATATAATGAATCAGAGAAGGGATCTGAACTCACGAGTTTTGGCTCTGTCTTCCAGAGAAATCAAGTAGCACACCTGTCGATTGCACCCTACCACCTCAATATTGAGAAACCCATTTCTAAAGGATTGGTTCAGAACGTCAAGTTTGATGTTTATTAGTATCAGCACATCTACCACTGGAAGAAGCAAGGTACTTTTAAAAAGGAGGAATCAGTTTCGTGGTAGGCATAAACAAATAACAGGGACACGAACGCCTTTTGTAACTTGATTTAAGTTAATCAGGAACGGATGAATCAGGAAATTAGCAATGGAGCTTTCAGGCTTTCGGCTAGCAAACCTACATTTTAAAAACGTATTATTATTTTAATGAAGAAGTTTTAATTTTAAATTTAAAAAACAGACAAAACCACTAAAACACCTGGTCATGCTTTTCAAAGAGAAATAGCCATTCCTGTTCCAATCTGCTGCTTTGAAAAGTTCTAATCCAATCCCAAAGCCACTCTATAGAAGCTTAGCTCATAGGAGGAAGAGTAAAGAAAGTAATAATCATAGAATGGTTTGGGTTGGAAGGGATCACAAGGATCATCTAGTTCCAACCCCTTGCCATGGGTAGGGACACCCTCCACTAGATCAGATTGCCCAAAGCCCCATCCAACCTGGCCTTGGACACTGCCAGGGATGGGGCCTCCACAACTTCTCTGGGCACCCTGTGCCAGGGCCTCACCACCCTCACAGGGAAGAATTTCTTCCTAATGTCCAATCTAAATCTCCTCTCTTGTAGTTTAACCCCATCCCCCTTGTCCTGTCCCTCCCTGCCCTGGAACTAGCCCCTCTCCAGCTTTCCTGGAGCCCCTGCAGGGACTGGAAGGGGCTCCAAGGTCTCCCCAGAGCCTTCTCTTCTCCAGGTTGAATAAACCCAGCTCCCTCAGCCTGTCCTCATAGCAGAGGTGCTCCAGCCCTCTGATCAACTTTGTGGCCTCCTCTGGACTTGCTCCAGCAGCTCCATGTCTTTCCTTTTTTATTGATGAAAAAATAAGTACAAGAAACCTCACAGCAGAACAGAATAACAGCTTTACTCCAACAAGAAGCAGATGGCTCATTTCACTAGAAAAGATACTCAGAAAGTATCATTCCAGCAGACAGCTGAAAGTCCCTGCCTGAAGCCTGAACACTTCCTTCAAAACATCAGGCTGTTCTTTTTACCCACCTACAAACCAACCAGTAACTCCCGTGAGCACAGCCTGCACTGGACTCAAAGCTCTGTGACTTTGGTAACAGCCTGCTCCCGAAGAAAAGGGCTTTACTGACTGCTGAAGTACAGACATGCCATAAACATTCACAAATGTAGTTAACAAAACAAAAATTAGTATATACTCCCATAAGTGTTTAACACAATTTCTGGTCCAGCTGGGATAATGATAAAGAAGGGGGTTGTCAAATTAAAACCAATCTGCTAACTGTTTTCCAGTGCCAGTAATTAAGAATTAGGAGAGGAACAAAATCCTATTACACATGCCTGTTCTGTGTAACTTGTCCTCCTGAGGAAAAGCATGTCCAAGCATGCTGCAGGAGATTTGCCAATTTTGTAGAAGACATTCCCATCTAGTACCATGTATTATCATTTAACAAATATTATTGCTTTAAGAAATTCAGGACTGATGCTGCACGGAAAAAAGGAGAACAACAACTTGCCTTGTTAACAAATTTGAGAATTTGCCAGGCTCTTACTAGGAGATTGCTGCTAAATAAGCTTCCTTAAAGCACTGTGTTTTTTCAGCCAGAAACCGGTTTGTTCTGCAGCTCTGTAATAACAAATCAAATCTACACTGCTCTGAAGAAGGCTCCAGATGTTCTCCAGATTCAGAAGAACGTGTTGGATTCAGATCCAACTGCTCCAGAACTCAAGTTGTGAAGCAGATTCACATATAAAAATTAGGATGATGGAGCTCTTTGCTTGTATTTAACTCCTACTTTTTTCAAGTAAAAGGTTGTACCAGAAAATACAGAAGAAAAACCTTACCTTGGAAACTACATTCCATGAGGCAAGGCCTAATGCAGCACAATAGTTTATAAATACTAATTTGACCATGTATTTTTATTGCTGTAACTACAGTGTTTAAAGCTTTCTCTCTAAACCAAGTATGTTCATAAATGAAAATGAAATACAGTGAGAAAAATATCTGGAGAGTTTACTTGGCAGCTTCCTGCCAAGTCAGTGCTGAAGTACATGGCTGTATTAGGGACAATTAAACTCGTCATTAAATTCTTATGAAATCTTTTATGCCAGATCCCCAAACACATTAAGGCACTGCAAGTGTCGCTTTTAGCTTAAAATCAATTCTTTTAAAACCTAAAACCACCACAGAAGCATTTAAACAGACTACAATAAAAAAAAATAATCTATTGGATATTTTACCATGCAAGCAAGCAAACAAACAAAAATACTGTCACTGGTACAAAAAACTTATAATTGCTTTCCAGGATATTTTTAAGGTAAGCTAGTATAGAACTTGAAATTACCAATAAGGCCTTCCCCCTCACACACTTTGTTTAAATATTACTAGAATAATTTTTTCTTTGTCATGCAACAGTATTAAATATTCTCCAACCACTTATAGTGTAAAAAGCACAAATAAAGCTATTTGCTTGTCAATACTTAGGTTATTGTCAACAAAGCAAAAACAAGGGGGCAGATCTTACATTGCCAACACGCATTCTCCTTCAGATGCAACTACATCAATGCTCAAACTTGCCTGCTCCTCCAAACCTACAGAAAACAGCTCGTGCAGACACGCACTGTTTGGCTTCATGCAAAATCTGATGGATTATAAATTGATCAGTTCATACCAGCTGTCTGAGCCAATACAGATGATTTTTCGCCATGCAGATCACCAGTTTTCTACCCAATTCCTTTTGCTAGCTTACCAATGGAGATGGGAATGAGCAGAGGGGAAGGACAAAGTCTTTACCCCTTCACAGAGGAAGCCAGACTTTCTACTGCCTAATGCAAAGTAATCGCTCTGACTCGTCTTTCTGAAGAAGTAATATGCCTTTATCAGTCAGCCAAGACAATTTCCAAACAAGCAGCTGAACTTTGCCATTGGCAATTGCGATGAGTTCAAGAAGTAGACCTCATTCCATTTGTTACACTATAGTTGTAAAATAATTAAAAGAGAAGAAAGACAGACAAAGGTCTGTATCATCAAAAACATTACTTGACTGCTAGCACAGTCCTTACTCTAAGTACTACAGCCTACTTCTGGAAGTGAAATAAAAAAGGGTTATGATATAACTTTCTTTTGTAAGAGCCCTATACATGTAAAACCTGCATGATACTAAATGAAAATTAAGAAATTGTGGGTTTTGTTTTTTTTAAAAAAAAAAAGCAGTGCTTTTCAGAAAGTGTGGCACCAGACTTGAAAAAAAGGCAGGCCAGCAGGGAAAGAACCATGCTAAACTGTGCTGAGCTTCCATGGAGATAGAAAATACTGCAGTACTTTCAATAGCGCTGTTTGGTTGGGAAAGCTGGCACTCCCCAGTCTGCAAGGAAATGTGCAAACTGATGAGGCTGCTAGCACAAAGCAAATTAAAAACCCCTCAAACAACACAAAGAGAAGCCTACGTAATTTGGTCACTGCTCATTGGCAGCTGGAGTTTTAGATAGGCTTCTTTTTCAAATGCCTTTGAGAACCTTGTTAGAATTCACTACTGAAGTGCTGGAAGCTGAAAAGGCTTTCCAGTATAACTCCGTTTTAAATCCTGAGATAAGAGGCTTTCACACATTGGGCAGATGAAGTACGTATACGCAGGCAAAAAAGGGAACACAAACATTTCGTAATAGCTTTACAGATGGTATATTAAAAGTTAGTGAACATTAGGATTTCAGTCACAATAGTTCTAGAACACAAATTATTAACTTTCCATATAGGAGGGAACTGAATCCTATGAAACTCTGGAATATCTAAGAGAATTGCTTACAGCCATAACAGCAGTCAACAGATTGAGACTTGCTGAAATCCAGCCTTGTGTGCTAATTAGCATATTGGTACAGGCTACAATCTGAAACACACTGATGTTTCTCAAAAGGTATCTAGAAGAAACAGTGTATGGTATTAGTTATGAAAAATAGCTTTATAATGATAAACAAATTAATGGAAGCAATCACCATTAAACATGGAAGCAGTACTGTATCATGCTTTGTTAGCTAGCACAGAAGAATCAGGCCTCAGGAGTTTTATTTCCAATTGCCAGTCTACTACAAATCATAGTTTGTGGTATCCCAATTGCTTCTTGTTCAAATTGGAGCAATGTTTAGCGATCCACAGAAGTCACCCAAAGGAGGGATGACTTTCCGAAACAGGACACTGTACCCCAAACAATGGATGGAAGTCGTATCTTTCTTGATTGCTTCACTCACTAAAGACAACGAGAACACCGCTAGTTTAGGCATTACTGGTTCCATCTGTACTCACTGGTGAAAGGCTGCCATCGTGTTTTCCAGGTTCTCTCCCGCACCTACAAAAATAACAAAAAACCAAAACATGTACAAAATCCTTTTCCTCCCCTCAATCCCAGTGGAAATAAATTAAAAATAATGGACTTTAAGATGTACATATTTTGAAGAAATATTTGGAGGAATGAGTATGAAACCAGAGTCAGAAATCCCTGTTGCCATGAACCTGCTGGGGAGACCCAAGAGACAGGACTTTCTCAAGGTAAAACAACTCGGGGAAAAAAAAAAAAAAAGAGAGAAATAGTCGATCATTATCTTGGATTTGTATAACACTTTGAATATACAAAACAAAGCGTTTACTTTACCAGAGGTTGGATGCCCTGTTTTTCCTAAAAGGCGTTGTATTTGGCTATGACAATACGCTCCACAGGAACAGTATATGCAAAAGGTTTGCTTCAGAGTTACTGGAGTAATATGAGGAAATGTAGCAAGAGGGGAAAAAAAAAGCGTCCAAGACTCTCTAAAGCTGATATTCCCTAAGTGTATAACCCAATTGATGCTGAAAGAGGCGACAACCTCTTTTTTCAGTGCAAGGATACTCCCTGAAACAGCACAAATCTGTCAATAAAGGTTTATGCTGCTGGCAAAGAGAGGTGTCACACACAAGGAACGAAACACACATCAACTTCAGCTAAGAAATAAAAGGAAAAGCAAATTAAATTTTCTCTCAGGCAGAAGTAAACTCTGCAATTCTTAAGGCATCATTCTTTAGATAAAAATCTTTGAAAATCAGCCTGGTTATGGACTGGAAAAGGTTGTGCCTTCTCCCTCCCTCAGAAAATAGGCAGTATTATATACTGAAAAACAAAACAGCTTCAGGAAGATACACGTACCGATGAGGATATCTATGCAAGTTTTAACTACTCTTTGACAGTGATGAATGACAGACTTTGTAAACAACAATTACAAAAGCTCCAATTAAAGCCTTGCCTATTAACAAGCCCTTACCAGCACGTACTTATCTACATCCGTGTTTAGTTACTTAATTAAAGCAACGCAAAGCTATGGACGCACAGCCAGCAATTTAAAATTGTTGTTATCAGGTTAGCTTGCATTGGCAAGTTTACAAAATGAAAGTCTTAACTGACTTAGAATCATAGCGACAAAATCTGCACGGTTTAACATAAACTAATAGGGTAAGTCCACAGCAGCTTCTGCGATTAGACATCCACCAACATTTTACGGATTTTGACTGCAGAACTAGGAATAGGCTGAATGGCAAAGTGACTGAGGGGTAGAGGTGAGCACGAGAACCTCATCGTGCGCTTCTGGTGACTGCCTAACAGACAGCAGAACTTACACAGGACCTGGATGATTAGTTATAAGTTAACTACAATAAAAATTGAGGGTTTGGATGACTTACCAGCTGTGATACATCCTGTGCAGTAAGAGATGGGAGGCAAACTGAGTCAGTCTTCAATTTGTGGACAGAACAACAATATCCTAACGTTCCCGGGCAGAAGTTTCCAAAACTAAAGCTTTAAATTACTGCTCTAACAAATCATGTGTTGGGGAGGGAAGTATGGCGAGTCAAACCGTTTGGTAACGATGCCTGACTTGTAGTGTTTTGGGGAAATGAGGAAAAAAGCTGAGAGATCAGCTGAAACCGGAATTCTAAACCAGCAACATGGCTTTCACAAACCCTGCTCAGAAACGGGAACTATGACAAACAAGTGATTTGATGTACTAAAAAGTGAAAAGTTTGGGCTAAGTGAAAGACCTCTGACATTTACTGAAATGCCCCACCAGATGCACATACCATCCGCTTGCGTTGCCGCGTTTCCCATGCGGGAATTACCTTCTCCAGTGTACCAGAGCATCCTGTGAGCAAAAGCGGCCGCATCCAGCCACTGTGGTCACATACTCTGACTCTGAAAGCGAGTGAGGCAATTGTTCCCCTCCACTCAGCACTGGTGAGACCACATCTGGAGTGCCATGTCCAGTTCTGGGCAACACGGAACAAGACAGACATGGATCTACTGGAACAAATCCAGAGAAGGGCTGTGAAAATTAAGGAATGAGAGGCTCCTGCATACAATGAGAGTCTGAGGGTGCTGGAATTATTTAGCCTGGAGAAGGAAGGCTTGGGAGGATCTGACCAACATGTATAAATATCAAATGGGACAGAGTAAAGAAGACTGAGCCAGACTCTTCTCAGTGGTGCCCAGGGAAAGGGCAAGAGGCAATGGGAATAAATTGAAATACAGGAAATTCAGTTTATAAACAGAAGAAAAACACATTAATTTTTTATTATTGTAAGAGCAATCAAACTCTGGGACAGGCTGTTCTTCTGCAAGAGGTTGTGGAGCCTCCATCCCTGGATGTATTCAAAGCCTAAGTGGACAAGGTCCCATCAACCTGCTGGAGTTGCCACTGCTCTGGTCAGACGCGACGATCTCCTGAGGTCCCTTCCAATCTCAACTACCCTGTGATTCTGTAAAAATCATCAGGCTACCCTGCCTTAAAGGCTCCGCAATCCAGTCCAGGCAGCTGGTGTTGACAGAGGACTCCAACACAGAATATCAAGACTTAATTATTGATCTCAGAAAAGAGCAATTTTAAAATCATGCAGAAGAAATAATTCAGGAATGCTCCCTCTGACAAGCTATAAACCAAGGTAAGAAAATTCTTGCATGAACGAAGAAGCAAAATCAAAACCCACAGACTTAAAAAACTTCACATACAAGGCTTCATCTCAGAAAGGAAAAAGCCAAACAAGTTACGTGGTATCCTGATCTCCAATGCTAATAGGAGTAATGCAATAGGAAACCTGACACTGAGTCTAAACCTACAGCGTGACTGAAGCCTGATGAGAATGTAAGTCCCAGAGGAATTTAAGTGACAAGGTAAACACTGCAGAGAGTGTAGAGTAGGTCATCTTCAGTCTCATAGTACCTGATGAGCAAAAAGCTGCTGAGATGTTGCTTCACAGTGGACACAGGGCAATTCAAAGACTGTGGACTTTGAACACCTAATGAATACTCCTCCTGTTGAGTAATGCTTTCCTGTTGTTCTAATGGTGCTTAGCACACCTGGTTGAAACACCTGTGTTCTAGGCTTAGGGCTGTACATCTTAACTAAGGTCCTTGCAAAGAAGTGAGAACAAAAGAAGATTAAGGAGATCATACCAAGTTCCAATAAGTCACCCGCAAGTTTTTAATAACTTGCAAATTAACAAATGAACAAGTAACGACCAAAGTTGAGAACCTTTGTTTGTTGAATGAAAATACATACCTATCAGGAAATGGCTAATGTATGCATTTCGAACCAAAAGGAACATTTTATGCTGTACTCAAGACTATAGTTATTAGGAAACTTAATCCGTTGTATAAAGGAAATGCAATAAAAGCTATACGAGAACAGCTCTAGGTTGTGTATTTTAACGATTCAAGGCAGTGACAGTAGTTAAGGACCATCGGCTATAACTGTGATCAGACACTGCATAAACCAGCTCTAGATATTACACTGAAACGGTTTAAACTCAGCATCTGACATATCTCACACAGAATTTTGGGAAAAAATATTTACGAGAAAACTGACTGACAATATTTTAATGAATTGAATGGGACAGCAGGGAAAAGCGCTTCCAAGAGATCCAAAAGATCTTCCAAGAGCAGGAAAACACGATTTGCTGTATTTTTTTTCCTCCCAATGCTGTGGAAAGGGTAGAAGAAACTTTAAAAAATATCTTTTAGATAGAAGCAACCAGCCTACCTACAAGGCCTTGGCACAAGGTGCACGCAGGGGACAAGACCCTCAAAACGAGAGGGGTTTTACCATGGCACTGACCCATTAACTGTCTGCTACAGCAAGGGGAGCAGAACAGTCATGGCAAACTGCATTTCTTCTGAAGGCAGCACGCACAGCAAACAGGCAGCTAGAGGCAAGAAGCTTCATCTTTCGTGCCTGACCTAAGCCAGACATCCACGCCTCTCGTCAGGGAGAGAAATACCGTAATACGCAATCATTAGAAAGAAAACATATCTGTGTGTGAGAGGAAAACCATCATGACCCACGTACAACAAGCTGATTTGGGGTGACGCGTTTTGAGTTCGGAGATTAATTCAGCTTTGAAATCAAGCACTGGTCAGCAGGTGGCACCTAAAATTAGGTTGCGGGAGGAAGGTTTGAAGGGAGCGCAGCGGCCCCTCGCAGCCTCCCGACAGGGCTCCGGCAGCGCCCGCCCGTGCCAGGGGCAGAGAAGCCTCCTCAGGGAGCGGGGAGGCATCGCCTTCCGCGGGGGCCGGGGAAGCCCCTCAGCGCCCGGAGCCGGGAAGGGCTGCAGCCCTCAGGGAGCGGCGGGCGGCTGCAGCCTTCGCCCACCTGACGGGAGGGCGGGAAACCGGTGCCGCCGGTGGGCAGGGAGGTGTCGCCCCCCCCCCGAAGCGCCCCCTCACTCCCCGCCGCGGTGGGAGATGTGCCGGCAGCGGAACCGCTCCCGCTTGGGCCGGTGGAGCAGCCCCGGACACTTGAGGAGAAGCGCCGAGGTGAAGACGTATCCGCCCAGCGTGGAGAGCACGTACAGCGTCGCCGACATCCTGCAGCCTCTCGCCGTCTGTCCCACTCTCCGCCCGGCCTCACCCGTGCCGTCCCACCGCCGGCCCGGCCCGCAGCCCTTCTCCCAGCGAGGCGGCG
>VWZZ01003508.1:549443-563137 GCA_013399095.1 Psophia crepitans
ATGCGGCGGGACGGCTTCCTCACCGGGGGCTGCGGCGGTGCTGGGCCTCGCACTCCGCCTCTCCTCCGCCCGGGGCACATAGACCGGCACAGCTCCACGGAGCTGGCAGCGGGAGAGGAGCCGGGGAGCCTCCCCCCGTGGCCTCGCCGCGGGTGGGCGCTGCGGGGCCGGGCCCTGAGGAGAGGGGCGTGTGAGGGCAGCAGCGGGACCCTCGGCCCGCGGGAGGAGGAATGCGCCGGCCGTTTCAGCCCCTTCTTTCTTCGCGGGGTCTGGGATACAGCCGGTGCTGAGGAGAGGCTGCCTTTTCCCTCAGCCGCTCAAGTTCGTGTAGTTCCTGACGGCGGTTAACTTCGTTTCAGCGCTCTTTGAGCCAGCCCCTGAGGCAGGGCCGACCCACCTTATGTAAGCGCGGAACAGGCGCCTTTCTGCCTGCCCCCTCTCCGAAAAGCAACAAAAAGAAGAAAAAGCAAGCTGTACCGTGCTTTCCCATATTGAGGGGCACGGGAAAACTGTCCCTTTGAACAGCCCGAGCTCCTTGCGGCATCCTTCATTTTTGCTTGTGTGGAATGTAATCTTGCTTACACTTTTTTAGTTTAAAATGCTTTGGGAATATTCTATGCGTGCAAATGTTTACCAGATAGTGTAATTTATAGGCTTAAATCCTTACGTAAATTAAAATGCTTGTACTGATACAGTTCTCCAAAGTATAATACTCCTTTGGGTTTGTTTTTTTTTTTTTTTTGCTTGGAAACTTCCAGAAGTTTTGTGTCATTTTAATTGTCCTAGCAATGGTGTTGGGTACCTTACTTGATAAAGTTTTAATTGTCCTAGCAACGGTGTTGGGTACCTTACTTGATAAACTGTCAGTGTACATGATTCAGGACAGAAACAAACAATACAATAGGTATGTCTTTGGGGGGTTTCCCCCTCTTCTGGCAATCTTAGTTTCAAGTTCTTATTAAGAAATAAGTAAAAATGAGTAGGATCATCTCCTAGTTCTTACCTGTACAGAGCAACATCACCAAAGTGGAAGAGTCAAAAGGAATTAGGAATAGGAAGAACACTGAGAGAACACAGTGGAAATATTGTATATCCACGTTATCCCTTAATCCAGTGAGTGCTAGACTTTTGCTTTAATACACAAAATTGGTGTGCTGCTCAATGCCCGGTGTTTTAAACCTGTTTGGTGTACTTTTACTTACTTTATTGCTCCTTCAGTCACTTTTCTCCAGCACGAGCATAACGTGTCCGTTAAAGCCTTAGGACTGGTGGGTGAGTGGTCGTCGTCTAAGGAAGCAAGTGGCTGAAAGTTGTCTAAATGTGAGCTTGTTGTGCTGACATGCCTTGTTACCTCACTGAGTGACCTGCAATAGTGAGACACTTCTGAGTGAGTGTTTTAAGCTATAATACTATTTCCGTTAGAAAAAGTAACAGTTTGAATAGATGCCAAAATAGCTGCATTAGTTGAAAGATCAGGGAGTTCAAACTATCCTACCTAATTCTCAGTTTTACTGCACTTTAAAAACAAAGTCATGTGTTTTGGTTTGGTTTTTTTCTTCGAAGAAACCGTGCTTTTGAGGAGGTGGGGTTGTTTTTGCTGTCCTTTAGCTGCTGAACTGCAGTCATCACACTGAATACTTAAGAGTGGTAATAACACACAGTATTTTAATTCAGTGACTTACTAGATCCTTGTCAGAGCTCTGAGGCTGTTCTAATTTCAGATTCAAAACCTCAACCTTGTCCATAGTGTAAGCTTGATCTCCCCGTATCTTTTGTTAGTAGTAGTATTTCTTTCATAAAGCTTAGTTTAGCAATTTAGAAATCTGTTTAGAGATACCTAGGTTAGATGTTGATATTTAATTATTTAATGATATGTAATTATTTAATGTTATGGCTTATTTATGTGTTTTATTGAAAGTCTTTTGAGTGATTCTCATTTTAGGACATGTAAATAGGTGTTTGGTGCGCTTGAAGTTAACAGGGGCTTTTTTATATGTGGTACTGGAAAAAGACAGTGATGGGTCAACTGTCTTATGATCTACTTTACGAGCAGACCTAAGTGATCATTGCACAAATAATTACAAGGTGGAGAGCTTGTCTGGGTTAATTATCTGCACAGATGGTGTGTAACAGTTTCCAAAGGTTTTGAGATTACAGCTTGGTCTTTCACTCCATTCTAATTGCCCCACATCATTTCAGTAAGCCATTTGAAAAGTGAATTTCTTTTTATTTCACCCTATCAGTCTTACATTTTTCTGTTTGATTCTTCTGTTAATTTCTTTTAGCAGAAGATGGCATGTCTGGCTGCCTCCTTCCATTGAAACAGCTGGGTGGCGCAAGGCTGTTGGTGTCTTCACCTATTCCTTTTATTTTTTAATTTTTTATATTTTTTTTTTTAGAAAAGGGTGATTTCTTAAACACACCTCAAACCACTTCACTTACTAATTTCTATATCCGGGCCTCATTCAAAAGTGCTGTATTTTTCCTTGTTGTTGTTTACATTAATCAGAATAAATACATTGGCAACTATGTCACATATTGCAGTTTTGTGTCTCTTGCTTTTCCTTCTGCTCATTGTTTCTTCTTCCTGGATTTCCCGTGAAGTCAGCCCTCTCCACAGAAGTATGATAAAGTAACACTTCTTTCTTCCCCAGAGGTTTTGACATGCATTTCTTGGAAAGCATGGTTTTAGTCTCATGGAACCAGGGATAAACTAATCTGTAGGAGCTTAAAAAGAACGATGTGTATGAAAATATGGGGTAATTGATGGTCATTTGAGGCTATTGCTCAGAGTACGGGAAGAGCTGATGAACTATAACATCTACAATATAAGATGAGGTTCATTATGCAAAAGACTGCAAAGCTGACTTATTAACGACTTAAATAGGAGCACTGGGTGCTGTACTTGAGGACTTTGGCACCTGAGACTGTGCTGCACGAGGGTTCATTGAAGTCAGCTGGGACTGGAGATCTTTAACGGCTTCAACAGACACAGACTCAGCCTCTAATGAAAATACAGTAGGGGGTAGTTGCTGGTGGTAAATGTATCCTTCCGCGGAGCAGGCACTTGATTAGCCGTTAGTGCTCAGGGCTCCCCGTACTGAGCCAGTGCCTTCCCCTGTGCGCTTCAGCAGTCTGCGCTGAAAGAAATTTTTTGGGCATCCATTTAGTAAAATTTGGTAACAAATGGATAACGTGTCGGGTGAGTTGAGAGTGCGTCATTCAGAGCGATGGAGTTAATTTCTGTCACTGTGTTTTTGGCATAGCAGACCTCCTTTTTTCTTTGAGTGGTGTCTGTCCAGTGCCCTTTTTATGTTGTACTACTAGTGATCATGCACAAAAAGCAGTGCAATGTTAAAAGGGCATTGGCCAGCAATACGATCTGCGATTATTATTAGTTACAAGTCAAAAGTCATTACCTGCCTTGAGACCGGAAGGTGATACGCAAAACAGCAGTAAAATGGGATTACCGCTCACTTATTTTTTTGCACTCATTGTCTTCTACTTATTTGCCAGGGAGAAATGTTAACTGCTCTTTTAATGACAAATACCATCAACTCTGTGTGTTTCTTTAGAAAAAAGTGCCCTACAAAGAGGAAGGAACACTGTATAGCATTCTTATTTCCTACAGTACGTTCTAGAAAAATGTTACACGTGTGGAGTTGACTCGGGTCGTTGCTCTGTGTGTGTGAGCTGTCATCCATCTCTCCACTCCATTCCAGTGTTTCTTTGCATTTTGTTGTTAAGAATCTTGGCACCCAAGAGTTCTCAAACTTTTTATATGGAGTTACTGGTTTTGTTATAAACAAACACGTTTATTGAGTTTTATGAAATACCCCACCCACTTTGTTGGCCCTGCGGTAACCCCAGTGGTAATGTACATCCACAACGTTGCATTTAAGTCTATTTTGAAGTGATTCAGTGAATGAGAAGAATAAGCTCTGGTCTACAGAAAATGTTCCCTGTAATGATGTGTCAGAACATCTCTCTGATGGCAGCGTAGAATCTTTGCTTGCTATGAGGCAAATCTAAGAAATAAATCAATTTGGAAATACAGTTTCTAGTT
Organism: Psophia crepitans; assembly: GCA_013399095.1. Lineage (NCBI taxonomy): Eukaryota > Metazoa > Chordata > Aves > Gruiformes > Psophiidae > Psophia > Psophia crepitans. The sequence goes on from VWZZ01003508.1 coordinate 553,510, forward strand.
AAAAGAGCACCAAATTGTGTGAATTCCCGACAGATCTGTTGAGCGTTTCATTGGGTGTTTTCTTCCTTCCCCCTTGCTCCTCCCCATCAGTGGAATGACAGGAGTTGCGAATAGTAATAATGTCTGGAAATATGTGAGTTCTGGCGCGTCTGTATCAGGACTTGGCGAACATTAACCTTACCCAGTTCTCCATGATCCACAGAAACCACTATCTGACTTGACCTATATTTTTCCAACACATATTTTGTGTATTGATTACTTGTACAGAATTCTTGCTGCTAACGAATGCTCTGACTTTATTGCACTACTGTACTTTACAGCTAGCAGTGCAATAGTATTGTCAAAGCATCTGAAAGCAGAGTGCGCAGCAATGGCTTGAGTCTTGCCTCACAGTTTCTAACACTTCCTTCTAAGCCTGTGAGTAAATTACACATTTACATTGAACAGACTGCATCTTCTGTGTGATTCTTGTATAGTACTCATCATACGAATGGTCCTAACCGATAACATGAAGGCGAGGTTTTTGCAGATGTATGTTTACTGAACTAAAACAAGAAATAAATATTTATAAAATAAAGGGAAAGTGGATCATAATGGAGGAACATGTGACACTGCTTAGAAACATCCTTTGAAGTTACTGATAATAAATTTGTTATTCAGTTAATATAAAGAGTTACTATACTTTCAGGAAAAAACAGTGATACTGAACTCTGTTCAATTTTTCATTAAGCACAAATCTTAAAATTATAGCCACACAATGGGTAAGCATTCAGCTTCACACTCAATTTTTAGTGTCTTGAAGACAGTAGTAGCATAGCATTAGTGGCTTACTGGCATTCTCTAAATCTCAAATTACCCATACTGAGTATTTCAGGAACAGAGCTTCATGGATAATTTTAAAAGCCACCCGTATTCATTGTCTGCTTTCCCAATAATTGATATCAGGATTTAGAGAAAACAAAAAAAAAAATTATCTTTTTGGAGTGCCTGCCCCTAGAAATGAAAACCTGAAAATGTAGGCTAATGGAGGGGAACAGAAACGATTGAGCAGTTAGGAAAAATCCCTCATGAACTCTTTAAAATATATAGGGTAATAAAAAGTATTTTGTTCTTGCATTTTGTCGTGACTGGTTCCTGGGTTAGGTGTGGGAAGGATGGTAAATTGTGGGAGCCCCGGGTGAAAGCCTTCCCTTTGGTTTATGGACTTTACTAGATTTATTTTCATTTTCTTAAGCTATTATTTGAAAAATTGCTGAAGGTGTGTATATACGGGAAAGATATGTTTTCAATACGTCAGAAAGGGGATTTTACTTGTAGAATATCTTGGATCGAACGCTGTTCCTTTAGGTCATCTGAAGTTACAACCCTCAGAAGTCGTAACGGCAGTTCCCGAAGGTGGATCCCCGGCTGGTGTTCAAACACAAACGTTCTCTTGGTATCCAGGCCTGACCACAGGCTACATCCAAAGGCTACGGAAGTTTGTCACCTTAGCTACCGTTACAGCACTGCCAGCTAGTACCTGGGGATGCAGTTAATAACTACAGCCTTATTCTGGTCCTTTAAAAAGTGGTAAGGGTTACTTCAGGGTTAATCTCAATGTAAATAGTGAAAAACAAGTTCAGTAAGAGACAGGCGTGTTTAATTGCTTTCATCATTGTCTCTTCTGTGACTGTAAAATCCCCAAATTATTACGTCCAGAAATCCATGAGGTTTTTGGGAACTGGGAAGAGTGCCTTTCATTAAAGCAGATAGATATTAATAGATAGTAAAATTGCAGACTGAAATTAATTAAGTAATAATGCTATCAGCTGTCTGGTTTACAAGGCAATTAGATAATTCTCGGGTGGCTTATTTATCCCAAGGAAATCTATTTTATTATCTACTTGTCAGTCTGGTTTATTGGGGAATAATAAAATCTTTTATAGGTATTATAACTATCTGAGGGAATGCATTCCTAATGCAATCAATTACAAAATCTCTGTTGATATGCTTGGATCCTGAACACTTATTCATCATCTCTGCCGTGTAAATAACGGAGTATTGCAGTTTCGCTAATAGAACTTTTAGCATTTGAGAAGAAAAGCAACTAGCCGAGAAAAAAGCTCTAAAAATTGATGAAAAATACATTAATGTCTCAGGAGAAAAAATTCAAACGTTTCCTGCATCCAGTGAAGATCAGTGTAAAAAGGATGCGTGTTCTTTTCTATTGCTATAACTTACCTCCTTGGTGCACTCCTTAAAAACGCCCTCTGGAGAGCTTTGGTATTGCGAGCGCATATAATATAGGAGGAGATGGAAATGTTTTCATGGGTTTTGGGGAGCTGCATGAAAAAGGTACTGATGGTAAGGTGCAAAAAGAATGGTAATGGGTGATTTGGGTTAGACAAACGGGAACGAGGATGAAATTAAGAGGGGTGTGCATGTACACACAGATGTAACTCTTATGTGTGAGAGGAAAGTGGGTTTGTTAGGTCTGAAAGTTTATTGCTTTATACTATTCAGGCTAGAAGTGTGTCGGCATAATCAGCAAACATTAGCTAATGGAATAGATTGGAGGAATAGAAACTTGCTGTTACAGTACATGAGCCTTTAAAACGGAGGCATCTGGCTTCTGCTTTCCTGAAGTACAGGAAAGGCGAATGGTACTGTTTTGTCTGCAGTTTTTGTTTTTTAATATACTGTGGCTGATCTTCAATATTTTAGTTCCAGAAGGCAGAATCTGATCTGGATTATATTCAACACAGACTGGAGTTTGAAATGAGGAAAAGCCTTCCTGATAATCCAACAGCAGAGGTAGTATTTTCAGATTAAATTAATAGATCTTACTGCATTTGGCGTGAAGTTGGTAATAAATGGGTAATTTTCTTTAATCCTAAAATATATGTGGCTGTTCTTTTATCTAGTTGTTCAGTTTTTATTATTATTACAAAGTTTTTTGTGCATCATTTATGACGATAACTGGCCTGATATAAATGCCGTGCAGAAACCAACAAAACCTCCTTGATTTCTTGGGACAGTGAAATTCTCCCGTGTTCTGCTTTGGGAAATGAGCTATCGTGTTAACACCTACCTTTAAGAGACAGGTTCCAATCTGAGCTAAAATATACCCTTGCTCTGAGATCAAAGATAATCTTGCTAGTAAGCAATGACTAAATTGAGATTTGAGGGAAAGGTGAGAAGAAGAAGAAAACAATAAATAGCAGCATATAAAGGATTCTATAAATAAGTCCTTGTCTCCATGTATATTGTGACATGTAGTGGAAAAATAATCTTTTTAGTTAGAAGTCCTTCATTTATTCCACCTCAGAAAAGCCATTAAAATTCAACGTGATAAATCCATCCTCCTGGATTTGCTGTGGAACCACAGAGTTGTGCTGTTTTATTAACACTATCTATCATTTTTGCTTATGAAAAGTTAAATGTATCGATGACACAGATGCTCAGAGCTACCCATTTCGTTGTAAAGGGTTGTTTCATGTTATATTTTAGTGGCTGTAACACTTACACTTGTAATTGGCATGTGGTAACATTTGTTTTCTCTTCTTAAATGGTCTAAATGTACTTTTAATTTCTACATAGGAAAATCCAGTTGCTCTCTTAGAAGCACTCTCAGTGGTGAAATCTCGTTATAAAATGTTATGTATGCAGCTGGAAAAAATTTCCATGGAGCAGAGAGAATCCATGAAGGGCATCCGTGCTGCTCTAGAGAAAACAATGAAGATGGTTCAGTCGTTACAGCAACATACTGATCTCGAGGTAGTATCTTCATTTTAATTACTTGGGTCTCACTCCTGTAAATGAACATGGATTTTTGTAACCTTTATGTAGATGTGAGTAGTTCCATGGGAAATTGTTATATGTGCAGAGACTTGGAAGATGCTTAGAAGATAAGACGACTGTTTACCTGAAGAAATGTTTGCAATATTGGAGTTCTTTTTGTAAATCACAAAATCAGGCTTTGTAAAACCTGGTTCATCACTCAACAGTTAAGCTAGTGGTATTCTGTCCTGAAGTTGAAATAGTACCATAACAGTGTGAAAAGTGTGACGCGTGTTTGAATAGTTTCACAGAAATCAATGCCTGTGTGCACAGCTGTGTCCCAGTTCTGTACTGACTTTGTTAAAAGTAGCTACTTTAAAGAAATTAGAAAGTGAAACAAATTCTAAAAGGTAAAAAAAAAAAGCTTTTAAATGGCAAGTGCCTTTTCACAGTCTAAAATGAGTAGGTTCAAACCAACACATACATGTGTGGTGGAATTGCTGTTCATGCAAAGAAAACCTTCAGCATTATTCCTCATCCATCTACTAAAAAAACCCAACAATAAACAACACGGTTTTGTAAGTGGTCTTCAGACGCTGCTTCATTACAATTTTGAAGAGGTTCCTTCAGCATTATTCCTGTCCCTTTACAAGCAAGGCAATTTAGATCCAAAAAGCTAATTGATAGTCTAGTGGCAAAGACAGAACTGGTGTGACTAAAACCCATTCCCAGATCTGAGCTGTCACTTCAGTGTTCTAATGACAGTACCCCAAGATTGTGTTTAATCTGTCAACAGCTCTCGACAAGTTATTTGTAAGTCTTTGCAGATAAATTGTACTGTATAATGATTTAAAAGACAGTCGTTATATGTCACAGAAAGGAAAAAAATATTTTCTCTCCCTGTGTTCCAAGGATATGCTGCCAAGAAGAATTTCATATTTGGATTTTGGTAAAGTGGAAGACTCTTTTCTCTTGAGTTACGTTTAGACTTTTCAGATAAAGATTTTTTTTTGTACTTTGTTTATTTCCTAAATGAAAGATTGAGTAAACTGTTACGGAGAAATGCAAGTCTTCAAGTGAAATACTTATTTTTATTGAATAATTTACCTTCTTTCTGTTGAATCATTTATAGTATTGATGTCGAAGGAATGTTATGGTTGGAATTTTTTAGAAGTATTCAGCTTGTAAATTTGCTCTCATTTAAGGGAAGTAGCAGTCTATGATTAATTTCCATGAGAAAAGGGCTACGCAAACATGGAGCTCTTCTGTAAATATCATCACCCTAGGAACTGAAAGTATCAGTTTTTTCTTTTTTTTTTTTTTGTTTGTTTTTTCTTTTTTAGTTCTCACCTCTGTCAGAAGAAGAACAGACTGCAGCACAGCTGTTAAGGTGCCAAACTCTTGAAGAAATGGAATTGCTAGCAGAAGAGGTAATTAGGCCACAGAGTGTCAGTATTCCAGAAACTGTTAATTCTGAGTAGCTCAACTGAAGTCAGAAGGGCTGGTTTTGTGACTTAATACCTCTCAAATGAATGAAATTTTTCAGAAATGGGACTAAACTTTCTAACAAACCCTTTTATTTTTATTGTACACGGATTAAGTTTATGATTTGTTCCAATTAAATTGTCCACAAAGGAAAAATTTGCTTTGATGAAAAGACTTTGATCCCAGTTAAAAAATAAGGGGAAACATTTATGAGATGCAGTTGGTTGCTCTTGTCGATCCTATTGTTCCGTTAACTCAATATATAAGAAGCCTTTGGGTGGGAGTGAAGAATATAATTTATTTAATCCAATGTATATATATAAAAATGGAGAGAAATTTAATTTCCTGTAAAATATTAAATACATTTTGGAATATGAGTAATAATAAGTATATTCTAACTGTAATGCGGTAGAACATAGATCTAAGCTAACACTTGTTAAAAAGTCAGCTGTTCTCCCATAGCTACTCAAAGCACAAACTTCTAATATAATTATCTGCAAAGATTTGATCTGGGTCTCATATTAAAAGCAAAATATTAAAGGTTAATAGAGGGTAATTATCTTATTGACCTTCTTTTTTTTCTATGTGTCTTCTCACTGCCCGTCACTCTTCTGTCAAAGGATGCCTCACTTTCTGTCCCTTTATTGCCACGGTTGGTTTGCATGAAAGCCAGCCCGTATCATGCAGCTTCATTCACTCTCCATTTGGAAGTATCTTCTCCAACCTTGATGAATGCTCTCAGTTTCTGTCTGTCCATTATTTAATTCTAAAGCACTTAAGCCAGGCCCAATGCAAACTGTAGCTACCGCAGCCAGTTTAATTGGTATCAGTCCCTATGCTGTGTTTTAAAGATGTTCTCTGAAAGGCAGAAAGAATGGAAAGATGTCACAAAGACCCTGTGTTTTTTTGGTCGGTGCTGTATTTCTGGCTGAGGAGAGTTGGATATAGCTACCTTCAGCCTGTCAGAGCTGCCACCCTCTGAAGGCTGCTTGAGAATAGCAAAGCCATCTCTTTCCTTTGCTGCATGTGCAGTGCTTTCAGCTAGATCCGTACCAGAATGCAAAGGCCAAAGCTGAAGAGGCTCATCGGAGTTGTATATAAAACTTTCTGTACCCGTTTTAAACTTATTTTTATTTGAAAACAGCTTTTGTTTAAAGTCTAAGATTTTGACTTCGGTGGCTGCAAGCTCGTTGGTTATCCAATGGTAAAATGTAATTACTCATGCAGAAATGAAATTGTAAAAAATAATTTCTAAACAAAATTCCAACAAATCCTGACATTATCTCTTGTTTATTTTTAATCATTTTGTTCAGGATCTACAGCCCCTGGCTCAACTGAAGGTAAGTGCTGAAAGAATAATCTTCCCACTCTTTTCTTTCTCCCCGCCCCTGCCACTGATCTCCCCCACACCCCCAGCCCCAGTAAGTAGGCTTTGTGAATAGGCTCGATCTCTTGAGATATCTCTAGTATTGAACTCTAATAGTTCTGTACATTATCAAGTTATCATCTAGAATTTGGAGAGTAATGAATTAAACTGTTTTACTTTCTGAATAAGGCAGATACTGTAAATAATTTCAGCTAGCAAATAAGGGCTGGTTTACCTCTAGTACAATGCGGCAAACAGGTAAAACCTATAAGTAAATAAATAAAATTTATTTATTACTATTCAGTAGTAAAAATTTTACAAGCCATAAAGAAATTCAGCCTTTCCAAGTTAAACAAAACCAGCCAGTTAACCATTCGCTCCTATAGTATAACTTCATAATTTGATTTTACTCCTCTACACTCTTCTTGGCTAGGTACCTAGCCCAAAGTGTTAGGCTGTCATATCAACCCCCCCTGCATTAAATTCTATAAAAAAGGCTTGTATGGTTTGATAACTTCCAAAACTGAATGTCAGGTTCTTCAGAAATGGATTTTATCACTTTGGTTTCACTGTACAGCTGTCCAAAACTGGGTGTTCAGGGAAGTTTTGCTGACGCAGTCATACCACCACAGCCTTTTAGCTCTCAGAATCTGCAGCCTGAGAAGCAAAGCCCTAATGCTAAACCCCGAGCCCCGACCCCTGTCTGGGTTGTGAGCTGCTGATGTGGAAAATAAAGAAGTTTTTAACTTGGGAATTCTGTCCCTTTATCCCTAAGGCTGGAATGGCAGATGACTGTTCTCAGTTTGAACTAGCACAGAGAAGTTGATGACAATCTGAATAAGCACGAAAACTACGGAGCAGTCACAAAAATAATTCATTAAATCATGCACTTTTTAGCCTTTTTCTGCCAGGCCTGGTATTTTGCTAAATAGTTTGCTTTTGTGTTACAGAGCAGCCTTGGGTGTTTCGCCGATGAACAAGACAAACATGAAAGCCACTGACTCAAGAAGACAAATCTTGAAAGAACTTGCCATTGCGGAACTTGCCAAACAAGGAAATGTTCAGTCACTTGTGTAAATGTAAGCTCGGTCCAGTCTCATTTGACACACAAACATCTTGGTCAGAGCTCCTGGATTATTAACAAGCAAGTATTTCTTTGGTGTCTAGGGATTACAAGTCCACTGTTGGAAGGCTGTTCAGGTTTCTGTACGCAAATTCTATTTATAGTGTTTAAAATTGGAGAGTTAAACATTGAGGTTGGTATTTTACCTTGGATATTTATAGGACTATAGCTGATGCATTTTTGAAGAGCATTGTTAGCCGTGTGACACTTCCACATTTTCGCTTACATTCCTGAGTGGGGTTTTTAAGACAAATAACCCAAGCCACTTAATTGTACTTACATTCCTGAATAAATGATGAAAGCTAAGGAGATGAGACCATAGATTTATTAGACTTTTGTTTACGTGACTCCTGACCCTGAGCCCTGCCCTAACCCCTGAACTTGGTCTGACCCTTTGCATTCTCCTTTGATGTGAACTGTCTTTATTTTTTCACAAAATTGCCAACTCGGCGAGTAGCTGAGGTTGTCCAGTCCAGCCCCCTGCTCAGAGCAGGGACAACTACAGCAGGTTGCTCAGGGCATTGTCTGGAAAAACTCCAAGGATAAAGATTTTACAGCCTCTCTGGGCAACCTGTTGTAGTGACTGACCATCCTCGTAGTGAAAAAAGGGATTTTTTTTCCTTATGTTTAATGTTTTTATGTTTATTTCAGTCTAATTTGAGAGAGTAAGACACCGGAAGTCTAAGTTCCTACAGTTTCTGTGAAAAATGGTTGCTCTCAAAAGGGAGAGATTTAAATTATTGCTTTTAGGATGGCAAAGGCTGATTTCTGACTGAATGATCGAGCTGGGTGGTCTGTTTAGAGTTTGTTGGGAAGAGGAACAGGTCATGTACTGAAGAGGAAAGGAGAGCAAAGGACACTGTTTACAAGCGAGTGCAGTGACAGGCTGAGGGCCGTGGGTTTAAACTCAGAGGGTGGATTAGACATTAGGCAGGAATCCTTCCCTGGGAGGGTGCTGAGGCCCTGGCACAGGGTGCCCCGAGAAGCTGTGGCTGCCCCTGGCTCCCTGGCAGTGCCCAAGGCCAGGTTGGATGGGGCTTTGGGCAGCCTGGGCTGGTGGGGGGTGTCCCTGCCCATGGCACGGGGTGGCACTGGGTGGGCTGGGAAGTCCCTTCCCACCCAAACCAGTCTGTGGTTTTGGGACACAGATAACTTGATTTTTTTATGATGTCTGCGGCTTTTACCTACAAGGCTGCCATCACAACCTGATTTAATGTTTAAGCATTTAATCAGATTCATCACTTTCAATACAAACCTCAGTCCTCACTGCATTCCACAGCGTTACAGATTTATTAGTGACACCTGGTTAAAACAATTAAAGATACCTAATAGGGAGAAACCCGCATCTAAGATTGCGGGGAGGGTGAGGTAGCTGCAGGCCTGAGGACCGTCAGCCCGCGGCACGGACACGCGGGCCTGCACCTCGCTTTGCCCGGCGCTGCGCTGCCCTCACGCCGCCCTGACAGACTCCGGGAGCAACTGAGTGCAAAGCTTCTCGTCTTCAAACCCAGCAGCTGCAACGCCCTCTGAGAAGGCAGCGGCGCCTCTCACGTTAAGCTGTGCTCAGCGCTGCGGTGCGGCAGCTGCAACAACGGCGGGGACCGCACCTCCCGCGGCCGGAGGCGCCTCTCTCCTGCTCTGCGGGGCCGGGAGCGCCGCTGATCGCGGTGACCCTCCGGCTCCACCGGCCTCCAGGCCCCACCGGCGGCCCGCGGGTCCCCTCAGACGCGGTCCGAGCCCTGACGGGATCCGGGACGGCGCGAACCGCCGCCGCCACCGGCCGGGCGGGAGGTGCGGCCCCACCCCCTGACGGCGCGGAGGGCGGAGCGAGGCGCGTCACGCGCGCGCAGTGCGGCGCGGCGGTTGGGCCCCGCCTTTCGCCGGCAGCCGCAGGG
>VWZZ01003508.1:563327-659992 GCA_013399095.1 Psophia crepitans
GGAGGGAGCCTCTCCCGCCGTCCGAGCCGCGGCCATGGACGAGCAGAGTGTGGAGGTGAGCGGTTGGGCGGCGGTTGCGCTCGCGCTCCCTCAGGGGAGGCGGGAAGGGCGGTGCGGGGGAAGCGCTGCCTCTCCAGGGGCGCATCCCCGGGGGAGGCTGGCGGGGGGGCCGCGCCGCCTTCTCCGCAGGGGATGGCGAGCGGCGAGGCCTGGGCCTCTCCAGCGGGAGGCTGGGGCAGGCCATCCTGACCTATTTACGGGTCAGGGGAGGGCTGGCGGGTGGCGCCGGGGCCGCAGAGCCTTCGGCAGGTCCCCCTCCCTCGTGTGAGGGGACAGAGCCCAGCGGCACCGAGCTATGGGCGGCCCGAGAGGCGGAAAGCAGATTGCAGCTCTGCGGTGGGCAGGGATGCGCATAGCAGGGAGTCTGGCTCGTGTGCGCGCTGGTGAGCAGGGTAGAAAGGAAGCGGGGTATAAAGAGGTGGCATTTCTAGGTGACACGCAGTTAATTTACATAAATCGGGTTAGAAAATAAATTGGTGGAGCCATGGAGGTGCCTGTTCTGGAGGTGGATGGAGACCTGGCGCTGGTGTGTGTGAAAGCACAGGGCTCGGTGTCTGTAACCTGGGCAGCTCACACCTATTGCTGAGATCCGTATTAATAGCATCCAAACAGGAGGAGAATTTAAAAGGCCTTGTGTGATAGTTTCCTGTAAACACATGTGTTGCATTTTGATGCTTGCAGCCATTGAAGAAGACATTAGTGCGTGGGAAATACTGTGACACCTGTAAATTGAAGATATGCCTCACTTCTGTGCTGATTTGTTATTTTAACTGGTGGGGGAAGAATACCTTACCAGATGAATCTTTCACAGTTCCGTAGTTAAAGCCAGAAGGGGTTGAACTCCTACACAATACAGAATGTAAAGCTTCTTTCTCAATGAAAAATCTGTCTGTATGGAAAGCAAACAATGCTTGGCGTTTCAAAATACATTTCTTATTTGGAGAATGGAGAGAGATGTGGTGATTGCATTCTAGAATTAAATGCTTTTCAAATGGGTATAATAAAAAAAATACATTAAATTGCATTTTTATTGCCCAAGATTGTTTAAATGGGGTGTGAGAGAGTGTAGAAATTGTGGAGCTAGTGCTAATGGTAGGCTTTAAAAGAATATAAGTCTTGTTAAAAAAAAAAAAAACCACAAAAAACAAACCCCCAGCCCTGTCCAATTCAGCCCTTCTCATTAGCATTCTTTATAATGCATACGTGTACTTCCCATGCTTCTGAATTAGTCTAGTACCAGTATACTGAAACCTGTGGGTTCAGAATCTGCAGATACAGCACAGTTCCTTCTAGCAACTGTTCGATCCCGTGTGAACACAAGTAGCAATAATATCTTGGCTACAGAAAGGCCCACTTGGAAAAAGGTAATCCAAACAAAGAAACTATTACTTGAATAATGGTGTTACAAAATGGGTACTGGGGGCTGGTGTAGGTTAGGAGAAAGTGGGGAGGAAAGCGGTGGTGTTTGACTTAGTATCTCACTCAGAGATGCGCTGTCTGTAGCTGTTTGGAATGGGACTGCAGTTATGAAACCTGGCAGTCTGCCTGGAAAACAAATGCAACTCTGATATGTTTGAAGTATGTGGCTTAACAATAGCGATAATCTGCCCTTTGCAGAGCATTGCTGAAGTATTCCGATGTTTTATTTGTATGGAGAAATTGCGTGATGCACGTCTGTGTCCTCATTGCTCCAAGCTGTGCTGCTTCAGTTGTATTCGGGTGAGTTTGCTTATTATATTCTTGCAAATACATGAACTTAAAAACCACTGATCGCATGAACACATTCTTTTTTCTTTCTTGCCCGTTTTCCTAGAGTTCCAAGGACTCCTTTTTCCTGCTCTGTGCTCTTTAGTTTCCTTTTCAAAATCTTTTGTGACACTGAGGGAAAACTAGGCAGGCTGTGCATTACGTTCAGTAGTGCTAATTATGGGGCTGTCTGGAATAATTGCTTTTAAGAAACAGATATATAATGATCCCTTTCTTAGCATCTTTTGAGAGTCTGGTGCCTCTATGGAAGACAGAAGTTGGAGCAGGACTGAAATGCTGACTTTGCATGTGTCAGTATGGAAAACTGAAAGGTCATAACATCACCAGTTGTCATCTTGGAGATGTTTTTAAATGCTTACTGAACTAGTGTGACATGATCAGATACGGGTTAAATCTTTCTTGAGGGAGTCCGGTATAGCAGGCTGAAGCAGCGTCCGAAGTACCTCTCTGGATTCATTTTAAGGTTGTGATTCCAAATGTATAACACTTCAGTTCCAAGTCAAATGCTGTTACGTGTTAGCGTGGAGGGAGAGGGTTCAGCTGAGGTTTTTAGACTTCAGGCAGTGTTTCCAGAAATCAGAACAGTCATCATTTGCTTTGAAAGCTCTGACAAGAACCATAGGATTTGTGTTACATGCTGAGGGTGTTAGATGACATATTGTTGCTGGGTGGTGAGAGGTTATTCCTGAGAATCTTTAAATGTAGTAGTAAGCTGACAAATACAAGCCCTTCAACTGCTGAGCTTTTACGCTTGTAGTGGGCAGATGAAGTTCTTTCCTCAGCTACTTGTCTTTGGATTTTTCTGGAAGAGAGACATTCAAAGGGTCCCTGTGGATTTGATCAGTGAGCTGCAGGTATCTAACTTGTATATAAATAGCTCGAGAGAAAGAAATGTTACCTTGAAGGCTAATAATTTAGACTCAAAAAATACGCTTGCTGTATCTTTTGCTTTCTCTTGTTGAAACATGCTCTTTTGTTTATGATTATGGGAGTCTGTACCAGCTGTGTGGTTTCTAATGGGATATTTGGTACCTAAAAATTCTCTTCATAATTTTAACTGAAGTGTTTTTGACATCTAAAGTGGTTGCTTTGTTACTAAGATACAAGTAGCAGCTTCTTTTGTGACTAAGTGGTTGAACAGGTAAATTGCAAATCTGTAAAAAAAGGAAAAGTAAGGGAAGACTTATAAAAAGCAGTAACTCCTAATTAATGATAGAACGTGCTTTCCTGCAGTTCTTCTCTTACAGTCTCTTTAAAAATGCTTTTCCTTTTTCTTTCATAGCGTTGGCTGACTGAACAACGAGCTCAGTGCCCTCATTGTAGGTAAGGTATTTTTAATATCAGAAATAAATTATCAGGAATTGGGTGTACTGTCCTGTTACAAGCTGTCTTTTTTTCAGTGCAGGCTGCACTGAATTTGTAAGCTTGATTTTTGAGACTTACCCTCCGTTAATATAAAAACATATTGTGGTATAATACTTACTCTAAAACATGTTCTGGTTTTGGGACAAGCTAGGCAAGATCTTTGTTATTCCCCTGTTACACTGCTGTTCTCAGTGCATCTAGTTGACGTAGTAACTAAGATGGTATACTCCTTAGAACTCTCTCTATTCTTCTTGCAAGAGTCAGAGACCAGAAACTGAAATGTGTACTTTTTATTATGCCTATAAATTATATGACTTACCATATGTCTTACATTGCAGATTTGTCCGAGAGGTAGCTACAGTGTGTTGGTTTTATTTTTAATGCAGTGCCCTGTCCTGTCCCCCTAAGCCCTGGCACCCCTTAGCACTTCCAGTTCTTGAGTACCTAGAGATTCTAGCTCTGGATAGAGCAAAAATTGGATGGTAGCATAATTTTTCCCCTAAGGCAAGGGAGGTATTTAAAAACTACTAACCAACCATTTCTGCAGAACTCTTATAATATTCAGCTTTTAAAGGATTTAATCAATATCTGTAAAATGCTTGTAAGGATGTAAATACATCTGTGTTTTGTAAAGGGGATAACTGAAGTGCTGCAATGAGGATAGCTGAATAACGGAAGAAATTGAAGAAGTGCTGAGAAATGAAATGATTTGCCCAGCATTATCCAGGAACCTATTGAGAAATCTGGAAGTAGTTCTTGGGTTTCCCTTGTAGCTATTCTCTATGTCATTTTGGGGTGGTTTGTTGAGGTTCCCACCTCCTCCCCAGCCCTCCAAATGAGCAAATTGACATAAAACATTACTTCCCCGCCGCCGAAATAACTAGTACAGCTTCACTTTTTTGCTTGTAACTTTTCCAGTAGCGTAGAATTGATGAACTGAATTCACGTCAATGCTTCTTTTTCAGCTCCTAGAGCTGAGTTCTTGCTCTAACTCTAGCCATGCTTCTTGCAGAGCCCCCCTGCAGCTGCGAGAGCTCGTGAACTGTCGTTGGGCAGAAGAGGTCACGCAACAGCTTGATACACTTCAACTGTGCAATCTTACAAAGCATGAAGAAAATGAAAAAGACAAGTAAATGGAACATTCTTCACATAAAGCATTTTGTGATGTGCCTTATTTGAGCGGGCTTTTAATTTCAGCTCATTATTAAAATCAGGGAACAAACTGGTAACTTACTTAAAACCTGAATTGTGCTTGCTGTGTAACTGAAAGTTTGAGTTAATTTCTGCCATACTTAATGGAACGAGAAAAGCTCTTTATTGTCTTTGCCTGGAAAACTACTACTATTTCTAGTTTGATTCAATATAGTTAAAATGAGAGATACAGGAAACATGAAGGGTAGTAATACTTCTTAAGGCTCTTAGCCCTTCTTAGTGACCGTACATCGGATAAAAGGCTTCTCTCGATGCCTTGCTCATTTGGCAGTCCCATTAAGACTGTGGGTGCTCATTTGGTATCTCTGCACATGAAAGCAGAGAAGCTGTTCTGAGGAGGTCTCTTCTAGTCCCTTCTGAAAATGTAATTGATAAACCCAGTTTGAGATCAAAGAAAATATATCGAGTTCCACAGGAAGCACTACTATTGCTACATCTGACGTTACTGCTGTTTATTCGCCTTCCTTGTCTTTGGAGTGTCCTGCATTTTGTGATATATTTTCTCTCTAGGAGCAAGTCAGTACTTTCTCAACAGGCTTTTATCTTGATTTTATCCCATTACCAGTGCTATTGTGTGTTTTAAGATATATTCTGGAGATTTGAAGGAGAAAAGTGTGAGACATAGTACTGAAAAATGGACAGGGACTAATTATGTGTTCTATCCCTGCCTCCTTCCCAAATTCCTCAATCCTCATGGAGGGGGAAGGGAGAGCTGTGTACTGGAGGTCCCTGATTGGTTTGTTGGTTGATGCTGTTCCTGAAATTTTAAGAAATGACGAAAATCAGTTTGTCCAAAAAAGCTTAAGAGCCATCGTTCTGTGGTTACTTTAGGTTCATGTGATCAGGATTTTATCTATGTGAAGTATTAACTTCTGGGTTTCTGAGCTTGATTCGCTGATTATATCCTTTATGTGCTGATCCAGTTTTAGTAATGTACCAAGAACAACATTTATTTTACAAAAGGTTTTCACTGAAAGTAAGTGGTATTCTTGCAAAACTATGCCAGTATTTTGTACTTTAATTTTTTTTTTTTTGCTCTCAGTATCAGTTAGCAAAACAAGTGAAAATGCTAAATTGAGTTTGCAGAAAATTCATAGTATTTTCTGTTGATAATATATGTTGGGTTTTTTTTTTTTAAGGTGTGAAAATCATCATGAAAAGCTTAGTGTTTTCTGCTGGACCTGTAAGAAGTGTATCTGCCACCAGTGTGCGCTTTGGGGAGGAATGGTAAGAAGAGATTTGCTTATGTGTGCATGGTATGTTACGATAAGAGACTGCAAGCATTATGTTTGGCAACAATTAGAAGAAACAGAAATACTTTGAAACTGTTGTTCCGGCTAATGAATTGTTGTGCAAATACTGCAGTTGTATGCATATTTGTAATTTAATGTGAACATTGGTTGTGAAAGGCGATGCCTTCTGTTTATAGCTGGAGAAGCAAGTTGAAATTTTGCTGAAAGGAGGTCAGACTTACCTTCCTTGTTATAAACTTCATGATGTCTTGGACAAACTGTAGATGGTGCTGACAATTTTATGGTCAAAGGAAGAGGTCTTTCTTGGAGAATATAGGTAACAAGTTAGGTTATTTAAATGTCCTGGCCTGTAATCTTGAATATCTTCAAAGCTGTGTTAGTAGCACAATTCACCACACTGTTTGTTATCCTTTCAGTTGAGTATTTCAAGGACAGACTGCTGTCATTGTTTGGAGTGCAGGTGGTTAACAGTGTGCTACCTTTGTTTGAGAAGGGTGTTTTCATAACAATAGTAATAAAAAAACCCAACCCTTCTATCTTTGATTTGTTAGTTGCACAGTGGATGAGGCAGTTTATTTTTGGAGGACTCTTGAGACTCCAAATAACACTTGACAGGAAGTTTTGATGGTATGAAAGCCAAACTCATGACTTCTTATGAAGGGAAGTGAAAGACAAACTTCCTACATACAATCTGTTTTGGAGCTTTTCCAAAATGAGTGATACACTGGGAGGCTTTCTTCCCCTCTCTTTCAGTAATTTAATAGGAGTGGGATAAAGTTAAAATGGAATGATCCATTATTTCTACCTCCCCTTTTTCTTTCTTAACAGCACGGAGGACATACTTTTAAGCCACTGGCAGAAATCTATGAGCAACATGTCACAAAAGTAAATGAAGAAGTGGCAAAGCTTAGGAGAAGACTCATGGAACTGATCAGTTTGGTGCAAGAAGTGGTAAGAGATCGATCCAAGAAAATGTTAAGGTTTCTGTAGTATGCCATGGTCCAAGGATAACTGTAAAGTGGGAAATGGGAGGAGTAAACCATTTCATACGCTCGGGATGTTTTCAGTACCTGTTTAGAAGCAGTTGCTTTTGTGAAGGTAATCAGATTATCCCACAGAGAGATGCTTTTACTTTTTAAGTTATACTCCTTTTATACAATGTGGAAAGATCAACATATTCTCAGTACTGGTTTTGTAGTTGCCAGACAGAAAAAGATGTGAGTTAGCTGACAGGGAATTTTTCTTTTGGTGTGTGCTATTTAAAAGCTTGAGTTGTGCAGTTCTTTGAAAGATGTATTTTTGTCAACATTTACAGAAGTTCAGTCTGTCATGCTAAACAAGTATAAAAAGGCTTTATTCTAATAGTTTATTCTCCTAAAGAAAGGAAAATAAGCTCTGCAAATCACTTTGGGCCTACAGGATGGGCTGTAAAGCAGCTCACCAGTTAGATTTGAAATTTGTGTGCCTCCTTTTTCTTCTCCATAGGGTTCAATGTGTTAGACCTCCAAATATCAACATGTTCTGCTGTGGCAGTTTCAGTGGGAATTCCAACAATTCAATACAATTTCTTGTATTTATTGTGAAGCCTTTGTGCAAATAAAATAAGAGGTTTTTTAAAGAAGTTTCTGCATGGTTTTTGTCTGTGCTGTTATTCAGGCAGTTGTTTGCTGCATGCAGTGGTAGGTTAGCTCTGCTTCAGCTCAAATGAGACTGGTAAAGTGGGCTACCTGTACTTTCTGAAATGTTGAGAGGATTGCAGCCTTGACCTTCCAGGGTGAAGGGTGCAATTTTTATCAAATTGTTTTTGTGATTAAGAAGTTAACTTTTCTGTGTTGCTCAAGTTGCAGAAGAGAAACTGTTTTACGTTTACAAAAGAATCCCCATATGACAAATCTCTGTGTGATGAGAATGTTGCTCATCTTTACTGTTAACCTTTGGTCACCCACCAGAGGGCACACGTAGGTATTCAGTGACAGTCAAAGGGTATTTACCGCTGGCAACAAGACTAGCTCATCTGAAAACACATTCCTATTTTCTAGTTCTAAACATGCAAGCTTCAGTAAGACCAGGATTACTATTTTTTTTTTACTCATAGAAAAACAGGGGACTGCAGGGAGACCTAGGCATTTTGGGGACCTGAGAAAGTGGAGCCAATGTGTAAAAGAGTGAAATGTGCTGAGGCTTTTTGTTTTTTTTGTGTGTGTGTGCATGTTTTTTCCTGAACTCTGCTTTAGGAGAGGAATGTGGAGGCAGTGCGTAGTGCAAAGGATGAACGAGTACGGGAAATCAGGAATGCAGTGGAGATGATGATTGCCCGGCTAGACACTCAGCTGAAGAATAAGCTTATAACATTAATGGGTAGGTATTTGCCTGATCTATTACGAGTAGGAGCAATATATTAACTGTGTAAATCTGTTGAGAAACTCTTGCCCTGGGGATATGACGCCTTACACTATGGTGTTAAGCAAGTTAACTGCTGCATGAAAACTTCTACCTACAGCAAAGATTTTATTAATCATGTAGTTACTGTGACACAGTTCTAAGTTGTTAGATGTAACCTGGTTATGTTCTCTTAGAAACTCCTGTAATAATAACTTGAAGAACATTTCCATCTAATTGGAAGATGTTTAGTATCCGTCACCTAAAGTGTTTTTACACCATCATTTGTATTAGCCAAGAAATCCATCTTTGTAATTTGATATCTTTGGAATATATACTCCTTGTAATGTAATTTAAAAAAACTGGAAGTCTGTATGAAATGCCTGGTGGGCAACAGTTCAGACGCCTTGTCTGCAAGTGAAGAGCATGGCATCTGGAATCGGAGCTGCTAGTTTGGTTCCTGATACTTTTGCTAACCAGATGCTGGTCACTTTAGCTCTTCTTTGGTATAGATAAAAGTGAGAAGATGACAGGTGGTACATTTACAGGTGTTAAAGCTTACAGAAGCAACATGCCTAAAAGCTAAGTGTAGCTTTCAACAAGGAGGACACAGTGTTTCTCAGTTGGCTATAACTGTGCATGCTTTGCTCAACTAATTTTACCATGTTTTTTCCATGCGTGCTTTCATTTACACAGTTGCATTGATAAAAGCACATACTGAAGGTGACGTCTTCTTGCGATACCAGTTTCTTTAGACTCAAAATGTCGTACTTACCACCTTAGTTTTGCAAGGTATGCAACCAGTAGATCAAAGTACGCAGACAAGTAGATCCTGGACATTGTGTCTGTGTCTTTGTCTTGGAAATAAAATAAGGCAATAAAACAGCTGTGCTGAAAAGTTATTTCTGATGCTTGAAATCTTCACACCTACTGCTACTATCCCCGCCACCCACCTGAATAAAACCAGAAATGTTCATGCTTGGAAAAAATTGTTAGCATAGATAATGCTTGCATTTATTCTCTTAGTTCATTTCCATTAAAAACAAAACAACATAATAAGTGTATATGAGCCGTATTTTGAGTTCCTCTTCAAATTCGTGTCAGTACTTTAAAATGTTTGCTTTCCAGGATTTGTACATTCATACATATTTTATGCCTGTATCAAATACAGTGATGAGTTGCAAGATTTGTTTTAGTGTGTACTGATTAAAGATCAGTCTTACAGCTGTGGGAGAATGTCTTAATTGTATGTACAGGTTAAGGTTTTGTCCATGTAACACCTGCCACACACTCTTCAGGTATGTCATAGAGGCAAAGTAAATCTCTGTGATGCAGAACAGACAAATGTGACTTAGGTTTTTTTTATTCTTTCTCATTATGGGCTTCATGCCGGTTGAAATTCACAAGCACATTTAAACATTATTTGTTTTTTTATGAAGAAAACACTTAAACAGCAAAGTCAAGAGAAATGGTGAACTTTAGGAGAAAAGTGTCAGCTAATATAAAAGAGGCTTGTCTGGATAAGAGCAAACTCAGTGAAGTTGTGTTTTTGGCAGAGGCTCCAAAAATGCACCCCAAAACAACAAACCCACCATTTCTGGGACACAGAATGTTTCATTGCTGTCTTAACCTCAAGTGAGTTCTTCACTACACCTCTAATTAAAAACATGGGCTTGCTTTCAAAATGCTTTCTTGATCAACCTTGGTATATTTAGAAATCCCTTACCTTAGTAGGTTCTGGGGCAGCTTTCAGGTAAAAAAAAAAACAAAAACAAACAAAAAAAAACCACCACCAAAAAGAAACCAACTCAAGTTTGTTAAAATCCAGTGAGTATGTTTGTCTGTCTCTTTTTTTTTTTTTTTTTTTCTGTAAACATGTTGTCTTGTCTTTAAACAGGCCAAAAGACATCACTTACTCAAGAAACTGAACTTTTGGAATCCCTGCTTCAAGAAGTAGAACATCAGGTGACTATGAAAAGTGCTGAAATGTTGTGTTACATGGATCCTTCCTCAGTCAGCCTTTCTTACTATTGTATTTATTTTTGAACTATTAATTGATGGATGTTTATTGAGGGTGTCTTTTCATTTCAGTGGCCTCAGGTTGCACAATTTCTTCTTAGAAACAAGTGTCTTCTCTAAATAATGAAAGGTGTTCTCTTCTGTTCCTTGAAAAACTAGTACAGGAATTAATAGGAATATTATGTAAAACTGTGGTTATGTGTTTGTTTAAGGTAACTTAGCATTTAGACTGTGTGCGTAGGTTCTGTTCTGCCCCTGCCAACTGCATATGAATAGTGGTGACTATAAATGGAGAATAAAAAAAATTCTGTTTCTCTCTGTGCTTTTGAGCAAAACTGGACTGGTTCCAGTTCTCTTCTTCCTGTCCACCTGTCTTTCCAAGAAGATGACATGGTATCACTCTTGTCATCTTGCTTCTAGCTATATGAGTTTACCTTTTGTAACTGAAATACTCAAGTTGTGCAGAACTTGATCGTACTTGCGCAGTTTCTGCTTGCTCTGAGGAAATGGAAGGGTTTTCTTCCTGTAAGCATTACTGCATCCAGTAATTATTCTTCAGCGCAGTCTGAGATTTTAGATTGGGGATGGGGCCTAAGCTTCTTGGTGAGTGGTGCCTCTTGTCCTGTATTCCTTTTTCATTGCTGGTGCTGCTTTTGATTCAGTAAGAATGCGAAGCTGGCTTTATCATCCGATATCACAGGAGCTTGTTCGCTGTGTTGTGGTGTATTTGAGCAAATTATCCCGATGTCTAATGTCCTTTCTAGATTGTTTTACTTTGTTATTGTTGCCTAAACACAATAATGGATGTGACTTGGGACTGATGGGCATTTCATATATAAATTAGTTTAACCTAAGTGAAGTACACAGTAGTTGCTGTAACTTTCATTGTAGAATTTGACAGTCTTAAATATTCAGGGCTTCCCAAATGGGTTGCACAGACTGCTGGAGTGAGACAGAATTAGAATATGCATTTTAATTTCCTAACAGACACTTTAGAACACATGACTGTTGGCCATCATAGGCAAATTCTTAGTCTTAAGAGCTGACAGTTTCAAGGTAAATAAAAGCCAAACAAATGGAAAACAAACCACCCACCCACCACCATGTTTCACTTTATGTTGCATTGTGGGTAGTCTTTCTGAAGCTTTGATAGACATGCAATTTATTTGTTTAAAAGCAGAAATGCTGAAAACCTCTGGTTTCACCTAATGACATAAGGATTTTTTTTTCATGTTTTTTCCATGTAGTTGCGATCATGCAGTAAGAGTGAGTTGATATCCAAAAGTTCAGAGATCCTCATGATGTTCCAGCAGGTTCATCGGAAACCCATGGCGTCATTTGTCACTACTCCTGTCCCCCCAGACTTCACGAGGTAAACATTACATTTCCTTCTGTTACAGTTTGAATTTGAAAGCCATCTTACAAAGGTTTGTTTTGCTTGTTAAAAAATGTTGGAAGTAACTTAGAGGACAGTATCTCTCTCTTTCCTGTTTTACTGTACCACTGTATGGAGGAGGATGTTCCAGTGCGCTAGACAGATGTATAGCTTATGTGCGTCAGCCTCTTGTAAAACTAGGACAGGAAAGTACCACTGTGTTTTAAGGTGCAGGTTTGAAAGAGTGGATGATGGGTGGCTGATACATAGGTTGGTTACTGGAAAGCTTGCTTATAGCAAAGGGGTATCATACTTCCCAGCTGTATGAGCAATGGCAATCTGTGGAGTAACATGATTCTGTCCGTTTCTGTGTTAAATGTGATATCTTTGACTGAATTTGAGTCCAGGCTTATACACTAGAAATGATAAACTGCTTAATTTACTCCTCCTAGTAACCTATGCCGCAAGTAGGCTTTTCTGTTCCAGCGGGGCTTTTTTTTATGTCTCTAATCCCTGCTGGGGAGTCAGGACAGTGGGTTCCAGCTGACTATTTTTTCTCTTTTACAGTTAGTTTACTGATTTGTCCTTTTTCTCTTATTATTGGGTCATTCGGTATATAATTGCAAGACTCTCATGAGATCCCTCCACAGGTCACCTTAATTCAGAATATATGGCCAAAATCACTTCATAGCACAATTCTTTATAGAGTGCTGCTAGTGCTGGGTTCTGAGGTAGTCTGTGGAGAGTTTAGGCTACCTGGCTGAAAAGCATCTCCAAAAAATTGAAAATTAGACAAGTCTTAAAAGAATTCCTCAAACAATTTTGTGTTCTGTAGCAGGAATCAGTTTGGCTTGATTTCAATGTAGTCTCAAAACTATTTTCCTGAACGTGTTTTCTGAAAAGAATACTTAAATGCGCCTCTTGAGGACGGGTTAAATCTGAATATTCATTTTCCAATGGCAGTAAGGTATCTCCTGCTCTGAAATACGAACCATTTAAGCTTTGTAATTTCAGCCACAGATAGTTTCATCCTTTCTAGAACTACGAAGGAGTCTTACATTAAAAATTCACTGTATTAAGAGATTATTAGCCATCACAGGTAATGGGGAAAATCCTCTTAAAAACTTTTAGTCGCTCTTCCCTTCATAACAAAAAATGTTTATTTTATTGTGTGATATCACAGAGAGGTACTGGGCAGAAGGCTTATAAACCAGTGTAGTCCTAGTGAATTTCAGTGGCTCTGACCTAAATCGTTTTAAATGCTTCTGAAGATTCCAAAAGTTGGGATTTTTAATGTCTTTTTTTTCTGCCCCTCTCTAGTGAATTGGTTCCAGCTGATGACTCAACTACATTTGTCTTGGAAAACTTCAGGTAAGAATGTATTTTAAATTACTGTGAATATCAGGAAGTTTTTTCTCTTTCTTCTATCAATGAGTAGTGTTTTTTAAAACACAGAATAATCTCTACAGAAAACTGTTAGATATGAACTAAGCTATAGGAATTCAATCAAAAATCTCCTGTTTACTGGGTGAACAAGAGTTAACCCTAGCTAAACTGTTTGCCTTTATCGTGGAAAATCTTTTTAGCTAACTACTTATCCAGTCTTTCTAAAAAAAGAATACATGTATTTCTATGGACACTTAACATTTTGCATGGATCTCATAGGCTCCAACGTGCTCAGTGCAGCAAGAAGGATGGTTCTAGTGTGTCAGAGTGCAAGTGTGTGTGCAGCTTACTGTTTCATGGAGGGTTTTGCTTTGTCCCAACAGCAATTGTTTTTTTCTGCTTTCTCAATAGTACGTTGCGTCAGCGAGCAGATCCTGTTTACAGTCCGCCTCTTCAAGTGTCAGGACTTTGCTGGAGGTTAAAAGTTTATCCAGTGAGTTATATTTTCAGCTAGAGTTGCTATCCCATCCAAAACACTTAGCCAGCATTCATGTGCTCCTCTTGTAAGGAAATACCAGGTAGTATCTTCTCACATTGTCTATATAAAGCTGTATGGAAAGAACGTAATGAGGTTGCAGAGTTGGTCATCAGCCATTGGAGTATTTCCTCTCTGCCTCCACATAACCACCATGAACATTCTCGCTACAGTTAATCTGGTTAACTTAAAAGCAATTAAAAATGGGTGTTAAAAATATGCCATAGGGACTTTAATAGATACTTTTACGCTTTTTGTCTGTCTTGCAGAAAAACTTATCTATTTATGTTTATGATAATACTTATTTGGGAAGTTGGGAGAAGAAGGAGTTGAAGGGGAATCTGTTTTACTGTGCATTCAGTTCTCGAGTGCTGCCGTTAAAATGTGTATATTGTGCTAATGTCCTTTCAGCAGCTGAATGTTCAGACTTTCTGAAGCAATATTTTGTCCATGTTGGAATGTTAACCCACAAAGTGTGATCTTATGGTCCACTATTCTGATCAGTGCTTCCAGAAGCTCTAGTTGCTGCAACAGCTGTGTTTGGAGAAATAGGTGTTCAGTGGTGGAGTACAGGTTTTGTTTGTTAGTGAATTATGTGGCATTTAAGAGAACTGGGTTAATCTGTTAAACCCACGTATGCACAGAACTATATTCTTGCAGTGCAGAGGTGGACCCCCATGTAAGTTTTCAGAGTATTGTAAGTTCGGGATTGACTACATAAGGTGTGCTGTCAGAAGGCATTAAACTTTATTCTTTAAATGGTAAGTTGAAATGTTTCTTCAACCTAGAGGATTCAAGTTGAGCCATTCTTCATCCTTGATTAAGGTGAGTGTGATGGAGGTTTTGCCATGTGTTTTCTTCATTTCCGGTGATTCTAATATTGTTTCTCAGTTAACTGACCTAACTGTTTCATGTTGCATGTGTTTTCTAAAGAAGTTGCTCTTCTTTCAAAAATTAAGTAGCATTGAAATGCAGCTGTATGTAAAAGATTTCAGAACTAATGTTTAACCTGACCTGGTTTCATGTTGAGAATTTGAGAAGAATTGGATTGGAATAAACTGCGAAGTAGGTTTTATGAACAGTTTTACTGCTTTTTTTCTATGTTAAATAAATGGGTTTTTTGATATATTGACAAGTGTTTGTGTATTAAGCCTTCCGCTTAATTGAACCCCTAAAATGTTAATAGCTCTGTTTTGAGATTTGTATTCGAGATACCAGTGCTAGACTGCATCTGTCCTCCAAGCTCCAGGTGCATTCACGTTTTACTGTAAGAGTTCTAGGTCACAGAAGACTAAAAATCAAAACTGTAGCAGACAAAATAGACTGCTGCTTTTGCTTTCTTTTAATTAATTTATATCTTGTTTGTTTCAAGGATGGGAATGGAGTAGTACGGGGCTACTACCTGTCTGTGTTCCTGGAGCTATCAGCTGGATTGCCAGAGACATCCAAGTAAGCAAACCTGTAGGAAGAGCAACTGTTCCATGGTTTGGGTTTGTGGTTTTTTTTTTTTTTTCCTAGTGGAAAAACATCTGGAGAGGCAAAGAATGACCTTGAGTTCTGTAGTGTTGCTGGGGTCTGATGCAGAGCCCTCTTGAAAGGAATAGCGAGACTTCTGTTGTCCATTGAGCTTTGACTCACGCCCAAAGATAATATTTTAAAGTTGTTACTCAGTGGCTTTCTCAAGATAAAAAGCAAGCTGTAGAAAATAAATAAATAAATATTTTGTCTCCTAGTATTCGATCCTAGAGTTGGTTTACCACTCCCTATTAGTACTTTCTTCCCCCTTGTACTGTGTATATAAGTGTTCAGTAAAACTTGTAAGGCAGGATCACCTCTTCAGCTGGGTGTGCAAGCCTCCCAGGGAGCGCAGTTCCGTTAAACTTGTCCCATTCAGCAATTCAGACATCTTTGTTTTGGTATTAATACCTGTGATCTTCCTCTGCGTAGGTACGAGTACCGTGTAGAAATGGTTCACCAGTCCACCAATGATCCCACTAAAAACATAATTCGGGAGTTTGCCTCTGATTTTGAAGTTGGAGAATGCTGGGGTTACAACAGATTCTTTCGTTTAGACTTGCTGGCCAATGAAGGCTATTTAAACAGGCAAAATGACACTGTCATCCTGAGGTAAGGAAGACACCTTACTGGGACTGCTTTCTGCTATCATTTCACAAAGTATCACGCCTACTGCCAAAATAGGAAATAATTAAGTAGTTGAATTTAAAATAGTTATGACATGTTTTGTCATAAATGGATTTCATTGTCATAAACGTAAGGAAGAAAATGTGCTGAAGGGAGCTGTGGAAGCTTGAAGTACATCTGTTTCTTTGAGAAGTAGCTATTCTTGACGCTAAAAGCCTGGGTTGGAGATCTGTAGCTCACTGAATTCAAGGAAAAGGGTGTTTTCTCCCCCTATTTAAAAAGAGTTAGAGTAAGCGTAGGAGAGCTTTGGGAATGAAGGAAGTCTGTAATATAAGAGAAATAATACTGTCCATGGAAATCTTAATGTTATGACAAAATATACAAGCTTTATCCATCTACTTCCAACGTTCTCTGTATAGTCCTACTCTTCCTCCTGTTAAATGCTTTGTAGTGTGTTGATTTTGTTAGTGCTGATTTGTGAAGGTAACTGCCTCTCCTACAAAATACTTAAGAGTTGCCCTTCAGTGTGTTCAGGATAGTGAGTACAGAAGTACATGTTGCCTGTTAAGTTTATTTTGTCACTAGATTTTCGGTTGTGCAAGGTTATGCAAAGCTTTTCACATTTGGGGAAAAACATACTAACAACCAACCCAAAACTTCTCAAATGTTGCTTTGAAGGTTCCAAGTGCGCTCGCCAACCTTCTTCCAAAAGTGTCGAGATCAACACTGGTACATTGCTCAATTGGAAGCAGCTCAGACAAGTTATATCCAACAAATAAATAACCTTAAAGAAGTAAGTGAGATGTATGTTAATGTAAGATCACCTTTTACTGACCAGTAATTACCCATTTTAGGTTAGAAAATTCATATTCAACAATTCTGTTTACTTGGGTTGCTATTGGTAGTTTGATATTCACATTACTAAAATAGTATATATATGCAAGTCAGCAAACTTACGTGATTCAATGATGATGCTCCATTGTTGTCTTCTATGTATGCTTTTGTGTATCCTTCTAATACTTAAGAGGCTTGCGATTGAACTTTCCCGGACTCAGAAATCACGAGGCATTTCACCACCAGACACTCATCTTAGTCCCCAGAATGATGATGGTCCAGAAACAAGATCAAAGAAATCTGGACAAAGCACTGAAGTACTGCTTGAGAATGTTGCTGCTCCAGGATTAGTGCGAGATAGCGAGGAGGAAGAGAAGATCCAGCATGAAGACTTTAATGTAGGAATCATCTTTTTCCTGCTTCCTGTGTATATTTATGTGTAGCTTTTTATGATAGGACAGCAATAGAGATGTAGGTGAACTTCTGAATTGTAAATTAGATTGATTTATTATTATAGATCCTGCCACAAAAAATTTCAGGTTGCAGCTGAAAAATGCGACTTCTCTGTTTCTTACCAGCTTTTACTGTACTTTGAGACCTTACTAGCTCCAGTATGATAGTGACACTCTGGGGAGGGAGAGTTTCTGTTCATAGCTTTTGGTGAAATGCAGCAAAGTGCAACTGACATGTTTCTTTTCACAAAGACTTGTTCTGTTTTTCCTGCAGCATGACCTCTCTGATGGGGACCTGGATATAGATCTGGCTGGAGAAGACGAGGTGAATCACCTGGATGGTAGCAGCTCTTCGGCTAGTTCGACAGCAACTAGTAACACTGAAGAAAATGATATTGATGAAGAAACTATGTAAGTAACTTAAAATGCCTTTCAGATCATCACTGTGTCTCCCAGGGCAATAATCCTAATTCCAGTGGAAACTGATTCATTTGCTATATCACAATTATGGTGTGTGGGGGGGATTCCAGTGCACTGTGAGGGGTGTTTCCTGTACTGGAAACAACATGAACTGATACAGTTAATGCTAAAGATTGAATTTTTCAGTCAGCTAGTTCTTATCTTTCTGATCTCGTAATTTACCTCAGTGTTGTAGTCTGTCTGTGACAAGTGATAGTCTGTGAAAGTTCTTTCCCAAAACACTAAGAAATCTGTTTGTACATGGTAACACAAGAGAGGGTCGGTATTAGGAAGTGGTGTAGTGGGAGAGTGATAATAAGGACAGTTACTTAAAGCAGAGAATTTAAGGTTCTTAGCTGAGACTATGTCAAATCCTAGAATATTCATTAAAACGTGAGAATGTGTGGTAACACATACAAATATAGAAGTTTGCAGGATCAGTTTGTACTGTCTAGATACTTGTGGCACTTTTGGACTCTTGGTTAGCACGTCAGTCAATTAACACACTTTTATTTGTTCAGTTTCTGTAGTTTGGAATGCAGGAAATACTATTTACAGTGCTTCATGTTGTTTTCCAAGTATGTGCGGTAACATTTAACAGGAGCTGACAGAAGCTAATAATTGTATTCTTCTTCCACCCCAATCATCTCCTAAGGTCTGGAGAAAATGACGTGGAATACAGCAGTAATATGGAGTTGGAAGAAGGAGATCTCATGGAGGATGCAGCAGCTGCTGCTACTCCTGGAGCATCAGGTATGAAAAAACAGCCTCCAGAATTCCCATATATGCGACACGCTGCTGGATTCCTTCCCCTGTTCTTCTTGGAAGCAACCCCAAGCTGCATGTTCTGCAGGCATTTCTATTTTTGGAAATGCTGCATCATGTGGTTTGTACTGAGTATTGCAGTGTAGCAGAAACATTTCATTGGCTCAATTAAAAAAAAAGAGGAATCTTCTGAATGTGCTTGTTTAAGAATGATACATAAGTTTGGAGAAAATCTTTTCTGCCTCTTTGAAACCCCTTCCTTTCTGATCAGGAGTAGACTGACAAATTTTTACTAATATCTCTGCAGCCTCTGAGCATGCAACATCTTCGCTTAGGTTTTAGTGTGCTGTAAAATCTGAGGAGGGTGGAGGGAATGAAGTAAAATTCTTACACGTCCAGCAGAAATATATTTTAAATGCAATAATGAAAAGGCACTCTAAGATCTCTTGCTGCGTAAAGATGATTATAGCCCAAATTAGCTATGAGTTAATAAGATTATGAAATAAATACATGTGTATTGAATATAAGTATATTTATTTATGGCAAAGATCTCAGAAGTGGCATTTACTCAAAGTGGTATTTATGCTGCTGTGGAAGTCTGCTAGTGCTTGAAAGACAAAGTGTCTTACCTGTCCTCCTTTTAGCTGCTGTTTAAAAACTTCTTGAATATTCCTTGTGAGCTAGGAAGTTGAGGGACACGTTTGTTTCCTTCCAAAAGCATAGCCTTAAGAGTAGGAGCACAGTGGGTGTAGAAAAAGCATTTATTTACAAGCTTTTAGAAAGTGATTTTTAACAGCATTTGTAAAAGCTGACACAACCTCTTCACTTGGGCTTCTTGTATTTACCTGCTTGCGCTGTTTTCCAGGCTGAATATTATTAGTGTCACCTGTCTGTCTTGGAAGGGAGTTCTACTGAACTGTACAATTTAAATCTCTCAGATTTAACTATTTTCTCTGAAGACTCTCTTCATCTTTTGAGTGCCTTGGACAGCATCTAATGGGAATGTCATAACACAGATCAACTGAAGATCCTCCCGGCCCCCTTAATCTAATTAGTGGGGGGAACCTAGAAAGTTTGTGTGTTTCTTCAGAGTAGATGTTTTTGGTGTTTACTTGTTTACCAATCTATTTATGAAGAGATTTACATAAAAGATATGAAATACTTTTCTTTTTTTCTCCCCTCCACCCCCACCCCCCTGGTGTTTTTTGGCTTAAACTTTCAGTTAGAAGCCTATCTGATTGCCTTCAGAATCCATAAATCTGTGAAACAATACTGATGTCTTGTTAAGTTTCTTGGACTCTCTGGCTTTTTGTTTTTACAGGGAATAATGCATCACCTGTGTCATGTGTATGCACACTCTTTCCCTGTGGCCCTCCCTTAGGTACCAGCCATGGCTACACCAGTGCAAGTGGAAGATCTTCACGGCGGGGAGGAAGTGCCCTAGGCTCAACAGCCAGTAGCAGTTTACTCGATATAGATCCCTTAATTTTAATCCACTTGTTGGATCTGAAAGACAGAAATGGTATGGAAAACCTTTGGGGCCTTCAGCCACGTCCACCTGCCTCTCTTCTGCAGAATAGAGGTAACTGTACATCACATATCAAGTGATTTAACTTCAACCTGGAAATGTCTCTGAGAATGCAGTCCCAGAGTTAGAGGCAGGTTTGAGGAGGGGAGGGGGGAAAGAGGGGGACAGACAGTCCTTTTTGTTGATAGCAAACATCCATATCCTCATCTGGGCTCATCAGTATGCTGCATCTTTGCCTGCTCGAACACCATCTTTGTGTAATGGTTGACCTCAGCCTGAGAATGCCGGATGACTCAACTAAAACCAGAAGGGTATATCAAGGAGGATGTCTCATCTTTTCTTAGGGGGTGTGACTGAACTGGCTGGCTGTTTTGTGTAGCAACGTTGTAGAGACACAGTTTGTGCAGTTTCTTTGACTACAACTGTGGGAGATGAATGAAAGGTCCTTTTCTAGAAGGGGTTAGCGCTGAAAGACAAAACAACACAGAACAGCTATCTGCTGAGAAAGCAGTTACACCTCTCACTTCACGCAATTTGTACGCTTAGCACCTCGCAGTACTAGGAGCACAGTGTGTAGTAACAAGAAAAGAAATCCTGGAATTGACTTTTCTATGAAAAAGGCACTTAGAACTAGAAAAATATGTGTAGTAGTAAGGCTGGAAAAGCACATGTAAGCACTTCTGGAAGAAAAATGGATCAAAATGTCAGGAGGAAAAAATAGCGGTGGTATTTTCAGCTGAATGTAATCCATATTTCCAAAAATGGAAGTCACTTCCAGAAGTACAAAAAGGGGAGGCAGCCCATGAGTTGGTAAGTCCCAGCTCTGTTTTGCCTGGAAAAAGGCCTAGACAAAAGGACCTTAAGAGAGGACGTTGCACTCTGTGCTGTACTACTCGAACAAGATGAAGCTCTCCTGTTGTGTTGATTGGCTTCCTGGTCATCTTTAGCTCCTGGCTACCCAGCTGAAATTACCCGTTTTGCTGAGGTTCCCTTAAAGTCTGACTGTTCCCAGAGCTTATTCAAGTCAGTCAACTAAGAGAAAGCTGCTGTTACATTTGCAGTTTGCAAGAGTTCACCTCCCAAGGTGAAAGTTTCGAAGAGCCACTTGGCTTTACAGTTTTGAACAGCTGAATTTGCAGTGAAACACACACAGAATTTATAACGCTTCAAATAGACATCAAAGTTGATCTAATTCTGGCTGAGCAGCATGTAGGCTTACTCGGGTATTAGCCCCTTGACCTGATCTTCCGGTGTTAGGTACTTGGGGGAATTCCTTCCCTAGTTTCAGATTTCTTTGAGTTCTGTGTGTTAACATGAAATGGTGGTGGTAGGAGAATCTTATCCAAGCAATTGTCAAAGTTGTTCAATGTTTTTATAAAATTTGTTATTAACCAGCCACCAGGCTTGTGGACCCTGCTCGTCTGGCAATACAGAATAATAGCTTTGTTGTCAGAATTCATGCAGTAGTATTGGGAGCTTTGCTGCTTACCGTGAGCAAGTTTTGAGGCCACCTTCTGTGGCAGGCAGAGAAGGAAAATGTGCTATCCCGGTAGCTGTGCAGTGCTTGCAGTCTGAATACTGTGATTCCATACTAGTACAGATGATTATGTCTCTCTGTCCCTCACTTTTATAGCAGAGCAAAAGGTGGAATTCTTATAGCTGTTAAAAGTATAGATGTCCGTGTGTGTTTGAGAACAGTTTTACTTACCTGTTGTGTTCTTTTCCGTTGGTAAAGCATCATCCTATTCTCTAAAAGATCGAGATCAGCGAAGACACCAGGCAATGTGGCGTGTGCCGCCTGACTTGAAGATGCTGAAAAGACTTAAAAATCAGATGGCTGAAGTTCGAAGCAAAATGTCTGATGTAAAAAACCAACTCTCAGAAGTAAGAAGCAGCAATGCTGGTTCCTGTGATGGGCAGCCCAGCTTCTTCTCCATCGAGCAAGGGGCTTTAGCTGCCTGTGGATCGGAAAGCTGCAGCAAGCTGCAAGAAATAGGAATGGAACTACTGACAAAGTCTTCGGTTACCAGTTGTTACATAAGGAACTGTAAGTGCATAGAAAAGGGGGGATTTAAATGTCATTCTTGCAGATGTCAGTTGTATAGGTGGTTTATATATCCAGGCACCTGGAAGTAAACCTTTTGTAGTTACTCATACTCAAGTTCAGCTGTGAGAATCCAGAAATGTAAAATCTGCACTGCCTTTGAGTAAATGTTACTGAACCTGGTTTCAGCCCTTCTCAGCAAAAGCACCAAAACTTTTGCTCCACAACCAGTATTGCACCTAAAGCGGTGAGAATGTTCTGAAGTTTAACCCAGCGTGGAACTGATCCTAGCTGAAAGTCGCTTCTTGCTGACTGCCACTCTGCGTCTGGCCCGTCTGTGAACTTCAGGATGTCTCATGGTGCTTGCCAGTCACCAAAATTTAAAAATTCCAGACTTGCTATACTTCAGTAACTTGAATCTTGCTCAGATTCCAGTAAGCCAGGGTTCTCTCTGGAGGTGACCTCTTTCAAAGAGGTGGCTGTGTATCATTTGTTCAGGTGCTGTCACTGAGTCCTGCTGGCAGCGCTGGTAACCCAGTGTGGAATCTTTTGGATACCAGCGTGA
Source organism: Psophia crepitans (assembly GCA_013399095.1). Taxonomy (NCBI): domain Eukaryota; kingdom Metazoa; phylum Chordata; class Aves; order Gruiformes; family Psophiidae; genus Psophia; species Psophia crepitans. Next base: position 585,468 of record VWZZ01003508.1, read on the forward strand.
AGACTGTGCAAGTGCTTTATTGCTTATGAATCTGAATAAAAGCAGGGATTGTTAATCCTCTCTCATTTCCCTGTTGCTTGGGAGAGATGATTTTTTAGCCACCTGGGTTTTGATTCGAGTTACTGCTTGCATTTTGGAGCCCAGATGAGTAAGTAGTACATTATAAACATAAGTAGACTAAAGAACCTGTAGAATAGTTCTGTTGTTCTCCATCCCTTTCAACGCTGACCTGCAAAACAGGGCTTTTGCAGCTCCAGCAAAGGTCTGGTTTGCATTTCATCACTGCCATAGAGCAGAGAACTAATTCTTTGCAGGTGCACATTAGAAGAGTTGTGTTTAAACTTTGGAACCTTGAATTATGCCATCAATAAACCACAGAAGGATCAAGCCACTTCACTGGAAGTGCTAGCTTTTGTGTGTGGTGTGGCTTTTAACACCACCTCTTTCCTTGGCAAGTGCCTCATCCCTCAAAGATTGTGGAGGTGCTGGGCAGTCACCTCATTCTGCATCGGAAGGAGAGGAACAGACATACAGTCCTTTGTAAAATAGGAGCAAACTTCTGACTTGCATCGAAGCCTAGATCCTCCAGATCCCTCACCTTTATGTGGTGTGGCAGCAGAACTTTGTTTTGCTATTCCAGTCACCACTCCTTCATTCCCCTACCTTGAGGAGTTTCTGCAGCAGGACCCACACTGACACACGCTCAGAGAATGATTAATTTGGGAAGTGGTAAACAGCGTGAGTCACTTGACCTGCCTTTCAGTCTTACTTTCAAGGTCCTTTGTTTTGTTGGACTTTGAATGTAAGAGCTGAAGGGATGGATTCGGCTGTCCTTAATCCTTTCATGTGTGCATGATGGCTGAAGGAATCTGAATGATGGCCTTCTGAAGGATGTCTTAGTGTAAGGCAAGTGAACAAGACTTGTGTAGTCCTGGCCACATCCATAGTTAGCTAAGCTTCCCTCTAGCCCACATCTCTGACAGGAAGGGCGTGGAGGGAGTTTTGTGCAGGATTGGGAGCTAATGAGCAATGAGACTAATAGGGAGCTTGATTGCACTTAAAACAATCAGAAAGACAGGAGACTGCAGCAGTTTAAATGCTTGTCACATCTTAAAATATTTTTGCAGCTGCAAGTAAGAAGAGTAATTCACCCAAGCTTATTCGCCCTGGAGCAGCGGGAAGTCTGTCTTTACGAAGAGCTATGGACTGTGGGGATAGCAACCTTCGTTTAAAGGGAGACAGTCAAACTTCTGAAGGTAAACAAGGTCATCTTTACTCGTGTGACGGGATGCATCTTGGCATCTGTTGTACAAAAGCTTTACAGGAAGTCTCTTAGTTGGCAACTGAAGCTTCTCTGAAACTTGACTGGATCCCTTCTCAAATCTCGTTAACGTTACTGTACCTTTGGTAGCTGATCTGCTGTGAAACAGTGCCACACAGTTGACTTATCAGAACGTAAATTTCTGTGTTACGTGTTACTTCTGGTCTCTCTGAAGATGTTTCAGAAGCTAACTTTATAGTGAAAACCATAGCTCAAAAAGTACTGGCCCAGGGAATTCAAGAAAACTCCAGATACATGCAGTGAAAAAATTGTAAAATATTGCTGCTCCCGAGTCTCACGATGCCCTTTCTTAGGTGGTAATGAAATGGAATACCTAACACAGGAATTGGTATTTTGGCCTTCTCAAGTGTTCAGAGAAGGAATGGAGTATTGGAATTGTTTCCTTATAATGCTAAATAGATAGAGAATACTTGGGTGAGAAACTGCAAAATACCACAAAGTCCTTACACGGTGTAACTGTAACCTTTGTGCCCAGTTTCACCCTTGTCCAAGACTAGAAAGGCTGCCCTGCTGCCGCCAGATGCCTGCACCAATGGCTGGGAAAAATGGCAGTGAAGGGGGTGACAGTGAAGATATGTACTTAAAAGTTATCTTCTACTTGAGATGGGGAAGGATTATTCTGTGCTTACCTGAGTCCGCCATCAGAACAGGCAGCTGAGACCGAAGCTCGTGTGTGTGTTTAAAGGGCAGTTATCCACTGGTATGTGTTGTCCATATGTTGACTTGAAATTGTAAGGTTTTAAGAGTGAGGGCAGGGAGGGTGTGCTGGTGCATACGCGTGCTTGGGACCAAACTGGTGATGTAAAGCAACTGGACGTTTGGCCATTTGAAATACGGCTGGATGTGCTTTAGGTTTCCCTGCCTCTTTCCTCAGGTGGCATAGGGAGCTCGAAGAGCAGCCGGCATCATCCTCCCAGGCCCCTGGCTAACAGCAACGCTTCTGAGGCACTCCCAAAGCCAGAGGAAAGGCCTTGTGAAGGTTCAGATTCCGATGTGGGAGTTTCTGGCTTAAATGGCTTAGCTGCTGTAGAGAAGACCAGAAAAGTCGGTGCTCTAGGGTAAGGGTTTTATTATTTATTCCTCTTGTTATCTCCTCCCTCACTTGCCCTTGATCTAGAAAGAAAAAAATACCAATCTGCTAAACCAGGTGCTCGTAGCATGGAAGAGAAATTACTTTGAAATTTACTTGGTTGCTGCTGTTCCCTGTGGATATCAGTTTTTGGTTTTGTAACTACTAGGTTACAAGTCGTCTTTTCTTTTTTACTTTTTCTTTTATTTTGATCTGTATGGATATAGTCTGACACTTTGATTTGAAAGGCAGACCCAGTCTGTTTTCCCACTATTACTTGCAAAATATCCTCTAACTGAAAGGTATTACTTTTGATTTTCTCATTTAAGACAATATTTTTCACTGTGACTCTACTTTTCAGTGATTTCCTAACAACTCCCTGTTGGCTAACTAAGCTAAGAGCAATGGAGCGCTCAGTTGTGCGGCGGGGGTGGTGGTGGTATGTTTGGTTTGTTGTTTTGTTTTTTTTTTTTCCTAAACATTTACAGTTACAGTTCTTGGAAAATACTCATCATAGACTTTTCCAGGTTTATTTCTTTTAAGATTTAGATTTTTTCTAAATCAGTCAAAGCTGAAAGAAGTTTCAGTGGATATACAAGAGACTTAAACAATGAAAAAAACCTAAAAGAATTTGTTTCATAGCTGGATTGAAGCTGAATTTCTAACATGGGTTTTTGTATTTCTCCTAAATTCTTTCTTAAGATCAAATTCTAAAGGGTGTCGTACAGAAGGAGCACAGTCAGGTGGTCTGGAAACCAGCTCTGAAGCTGGTGAGTTGCAGGGTATGCTTTCTGAAGGTGCTTCTGCAGGGCCAGAGGAAGGTAAGTCTGATGATGTAGAGGGCAAATGCAGGGTGACAACACTCCAGTCTATGGTGATCCATTCTGTAACGGAGATAGCTTGAAGGGGAAAGAAAGAGGTGGGGGTGGGAACCCAAAACCAAACAACAAACCCCAAAGCCTGTTTTCATGGCTGTAGAACTTTGCTGTAACATTTGGCAGCTGTAGCATAAATCTGAATGAGGAGAGACCATCTCGGTGTCACTGCTGTCTGCGGAGAAATAGTGATGTTACGGTGCAGCAGGAGTGCAAAGACCCAGCAGATAATGTTATATGGGGCCATCTATTTCTGTGGACTACTGGTTGCTTTTTGTACCTCTTGATATGTCTCCAGGTCTGTGCTTTGGAGTTCAGTTGCATGGCCTTGAAAATAATTTATTTAATTAAAACAGTAGCCAGTGACCTTGGCTTTTTAAGTCTTCCGCCGTCAGGGACAAACCACATTGGTAACTACCTCCGTGTCTGCACTAGAATCTCTCCAACACTTCATTCGTGTTGGGTGTTGTGGTACGTAAGCCAGTTTCCTTAGAGACTTGGAGGAAACTTTTCCCCCTCCCTTCCTGCATCCTTTCCATGCTGGAAAAAAGTATTATTGTGTCTTTTTTCTTCTTTTTTTTTTTTTAAAGTCCACGTAGAAGAGTTTTTCTTATCTTGCTAAAACTCTCCTGCCTTCCACCCCTGCACTAATTTGAATTTCAATGACTGAATTGTAGCGCAAAGCCTATATTAAGGTGCCAGCATCCATCTCTCCCTGCAGTGTGCAATATTGTGTAGGAGTTGGCATTTACAGAAGGTCTCAGTGACAAAACTGAATTTCTGCTCTTAGTCACTGCAGCGTGATCGTGATGCGCTCCCGCAGCTCTCCTATTATAGCAGAGAGCCTAATAGGAAAATGGTTTAAAAACTGAAATATTTCATTGTTAAAAACCCCAGGAAACAAATACTACTTTTTTTTTTTTCTCCTTTCAGAGGAAAAACTACAGTAGAGGTGGCACCTCACTTAACTACCTGTTTTTTCTTAGCAATGAGTATCAGCTCTTAAGAAGCAAAAGAACAGAGCAAACCCCTTTTGTCACCTACAAAACCGTACGAAAGGGAGAGCGTTCACTGCTGTCAATGCACGCTCAAGGTCTGGCAAAACAAAAGCAGCCACCTTGATTATCGACAGCTCCGGTTCTTTTTTGTAGGAGAAGCATGTTTTATATGTGCGAGACTTGAATAGGGTGTTGCAGCTTGAAGGGTCTGGTAGGTACATCTGCTCAACGGGTCGTGCTACCTCTTAACTCTTAAAAAAGCAACCTTTATTTGCTGTCCTCATTGTAGAGGTAGGCTGAGCAGCTGGCAGGGGCGCAGCGCACCCAGGAAGGAGCTGTGGACACCTGAGTCTGCGCTCAGCTGGTGACAAGTGGGAACTGCTCCTCTTGAGTGAAGCTGCACAGCACAGTGAGGCTGCTCCCAAAGCTGGTACCCACTGCTCTGTGACACGCCTTAGTGCTTTGGTACATACATCAGCTCTGAGCGTGCTCCTCCCCTTTTGTTCTCCGGCCAGCTCTAGGTATTTGATACCAGCGATTCTTTGGTATGAAAAAACTGAATGCTTCAGCTACACAGGTCTTTTTGCCATCATTTTTGCCTTGTGGTTTTTGGATTTTTGGGTTCGTTTTTTGCAGCTGGGGTATGTCAGAAGCATGTCCTTCATCTCCTACCAGGAATGAGCAGCGACAGTGACATTGAGTGTGACACAGAAAACGAAGAGCAGGAGGATGCCACCTCTACCTCGGAGGGGTTTAACCATGCCTTCTCTGTCCAGTCCTCAAGCGAAGGTAGAATTCCCTGTGAGCCCCCCCCTCCCAAACGCTCCCGTGAGCCTGCTCGGAGCTCCCGTCCCGCAGAACGCTGTGAAAGCAGAGGTCGCTGATGGTGCTGTAGAGCCATTCGAGCTCAAGCGAGCGCCAATAAGATTTGGAACTCCTCTCTTGGGATCCTAATTAAAACCAGATCAAAACAGGAGAGGGGAACTCTTTCTAGCCTTGAGAAGTCAGTTTAGGTGAGTCTCCAAGGAGAGGAGCTGGAAAACCCATAGCTCTAGTTCTGCGTTGGAGCTCCTGGCACACCAGGGTGGGCACTGTGAGTAGGCTGATCTCAGGGAGGTAATGCTGCCCTAGATGTGGATTTGCATCTTAATTGGCTGGAATGTGCTTTGAGCACTTCAGTGTCCTTTCAGAAACTCGTTTAGTCTTTCTGCAAAGCTTTACCCTTCTGATCAAATCGAAAGCTGTGAGGTGACAGCTGACACTAGGTGAAGCTGACTTTTGGCCTGAATAAGTGTCCCACACCTCATTAGCAATGTGACCTAACAGCTCAGCTCCGTCACTGGAGTTTGCTGCTTTGCTGTGTGCCTGCAGCAGGCACTGAAACCTCTCAACTCATCAGAAGAATCAAAACATGGCTCCTATCTGTGCTTGACTTAAAGGTACCTTAAATTTAAACCCCTGTGGCAGTCTTAACTCTGTGCCAAGCACATCCTGTACCAGTATATTAAGGATGAAGTACAAGGCAGGGGCCTTGCAGCTGACAGAATGTTAACTTGCTGTGTTCTCATTGCTCATCTGGTAAAGGTTACTGGGTCTTTGTCTTGTTTTCAATCTCAGACCGGTGCTCAATGTTCCCAGAGGGTGATCAAGTCGGTCCTGATGATCTCAGCTTTGTTACTGGAGAAGACGGCACCAGGTAATTGTAGCAGCTTGCCTTCGCTAGCCCGTGAGGTCTGCAGCCCCGGGGACGCACCTTTCCCGTACCGCTCCTCCGGCTACAGAGGTGAGAGGCCACGGTCACCTTGCTGTGAGCAGGCCGGCGGGTGTTCGTACACCTCACGAGCTGCGGTCTGCCACCAGAACCGCCGCAGGCAGGCGAGCCCCTGGGCTGCCTCCGCGTGGCCACCCTGCCGCCCCAGGGCCCGAAGCTCTGTTCAGAAATCAGTGCTGAGGGAGGGCTGGCTGGGTTTGCATGTGCTCCTCCATAGAAAACTCTGCTTGGATTTAAGTCCCTGTGTGGAATTCTGACTCTTCAGGTTGTATTTGCTTGAAGCCCTAAAACTGTTGCGGTATGAGGGGTTTTGGTGAAAGCTGGCTTTCTTTGGAGCAGGTAGAGAACGGACTTGGGGCCTGAAGACCTGCCGGCTCACGTCCCTGGGAAGAGGGAGGTGTGTTTATTCACTGGCGCTTAGTCCAAGGCTGCTGTTCGTGGCTGGGTGCGCGCTCTGGTCTGTCAAACACCCTTGTGTGGTTCTTCTGCAGTCATCTTAAACCTGTAGCTGGGGCCAAATGACCTTCGAAGGCCTTACACTAAAGGTTGCATTCCTGCTGGCTCTGCCAGCTTCAGATGTCCAAAAGGTGCTGGAGCCCTGATTCAGGATGTGTCCCCCATTGTGTGTGTCCTCGTTCAAGTGGTATGAACTGGCTGGGTGACTGCCGACCCCTGCGGATGCAGCGGGGTGAGAGCTGGGGTGAAGGAGCTGTTGCAGAAGTTGTTTCCCTCAGTCTGTGGCGTGGACCAACGGAACGCACTGCCAAACTCTGCCACTGTACGTTGCATTTTGAGCTGCTAAACTACTTGTGAAGCTATGGTGAAAACCGATTCCCTGGTTAGTGACAAAGCATGAGTAGCTGTACCCGATAGTTGTCCTCGTCTCAGCTGGCTGTACTGACGTTCGTTTCTGTGTGAATGTTCCACAGTGTAAGTGCTGTACAACTCATAGTTTGAAACTGTTTGCACTTTCTTTGTTAATAAAATGAATGTTGAAATCTGGTGTGAAGTTTTAGATGTTTGTGTGTAAGGAAGTGAAGCGGTAGGGACTGGCGGGGTAAGCAGTGTGCTGCTGCCACGTTAACTGCTCATGGAACATCTTTGTCCTGCCGCTCGCTTCCCTGAATTATTGAATGAAAAGCACTTGCATCCCTCTGGGCTTGGCAAGCTGTGCTGGTAGAAGCCAGGCCCAGTGCTTAGATCTTGTGTATTCCTATAGGAGCCGGGGAGGCGCTGCAGTTTTTACCTTGACTGGGTTTGTGGTCCTCAGCTGGAGGAAGGAGGTGCGGCTCTGAGCTGCCTCCTGCGCAGACTGTTCCAGGTGCTGAGCGCTGGGGGTGGCCTGCGAGGAGCTGCACGTGCCCGTAGTGTGCTGTGAGTGTTTACTGTTGTACAGGGCTGCGTGTTGATGATTATACACAGCTCAATTAGCAGTAATCACAGAGCTCTGCCTCTTCAGCATGCACAGGTGCTTTGATCTTAATCAGAGGCCCAAGATGAAGGAAATTATTCTGATCAGCCACATGATCTGTTCTGGAGCTGGTGTCCAACCCTTGTGGGGACGAGGAGCAGCCGGTACCAGTGTGCTCTGTGCACCTTTTGGAGAGTTTACATACAGGTGGCTTTTAAAGGAGAGGTGGGAGAGAGGCACAGGCGGCTTATTTATCTAACGGACTTTCACTGGGCTGTCACCGCCCCTTCCCTTCCTGGCCATACAACAGCTGGGCCCTGGGTGGCTGCACGGGTACCAAGTGGCCAGTGCTGAACCACGGTGGTTTCTGCTTTCACCCCAGCAAAGGCACTTAATTCCCATGGTGGGTGCCATCTTTGTTAGCTCTTAAATAAACAGACTGCCTGAAGTGTGGTTTAAATTACTGTTTTATTAAGATATTGGTAAAACTTGAACAGTTTTTCTGTATAAACAGCTTTCATAAATAAAATATGGATGACTAATACATGGTTATAACTAAACTCATGTGCAAACTGTAGAACAAGACTGCGGGTGAAAGTCCCAACACTGTGAAATGGTTAGCTTTAGTTTGTTCACTTCGCAAGGAACATGGTAGCTCAACGAACAGCACAGGGGGGCAACAGGAGCACCCAGCGGAGCAACTGCCACCGCGCCTGGCTACAGGAGAAGTAGAAGTGCTCGGGGTGGTCTCGGCCAACGTCCCTGTTCTTGTTCCAAGGTGTCTTCTAGAGTGAAGCAGAGAAAAAAAACGAACAAAACACAATTGCGACATACAACAGTTGTGCTAGACCCTAATCGGTGGGGTTTATTTTTTGTTTAGCTTTGCTGCTGGTAAGTAGAGCGTGATCGCCCGATTAGCGAGGGCCGGAAAGGATGTGAACATTGAAGTCAGAGGTTGTGTTAATGCTTCGTTGTTACTTATTGCACACGATACAAGGGTAGGAAGTTTTGTTCCTTTGTTGCAAAGAGGATATGAATTAAAGAAAGATTGCCCTGAATTACAGGCATGAACAAAGCTGCAGTATCCCCTTCGATGGCTTTGTTATGTGACTAGTGCCAAGTGAAGAAATTGTGCTGAACCAGCCCCTAATTTAGACCAATCTTTCTCATTTCTTTTTTTTTTCCTGCAGAACATTGCCAGGGTCAGGAGGATTTAGTGAGGAGATAGTGGACCTGAACTACAGCAGCCATGTCTGTAACAACTCGTTACGCCTCATCTTATTTGCCCATAGGACAACGCGGTTCTCACTGACACACAGTGTTCCAAAAACAGAGCGGAGTTTCTATGACGATGTACCACTATAAATGTGGCGTAAGTTAAAGTCTGCTTTGACATTGTCCTTCCGCGTTACAATGTGATCTAAATCAAATACTGAATGGTTTTAACTTGCAAGGACAATTGATGGCACTTCTAGGTAAAGAAAAGTTATATACATGTGTTTCCACCCACCTTTAGTGCAAATCGAAATGGGTTAACAGCTCCCTGGTCTGGTGCTATACTGCTCTCTGCAACGCAGACATTCCTCAGAGGTGCACGTTTAAAAAGTGCACGCAGGAAACTACCAGCGCGGGGATCGAGGGAATCCCGCTGGTACTCACAGTGAAGAGCTTACGAGCGAGTTTTGAGCAGCTCCAGACAAACTGCCTGGAGCCTGCGCCTCAAAACCAACACAATTTAAAGAAAATGTTTTCACGACCTACCTCCTAGTTCTGCAAACACGGTTAACACGGGAACTGAAACTGATGCGGGTTGTGTTAACGCGGAAAAGGGATACTTCAGCTCTTTATTGGAAAGATTCGTTATACAAATTTCACCACCACTAAGATACACAATAAAAATACAAAACACAGGTCACAGACTGAATCTCAGTATCAACAGTTAATAAATACAATGAGATACTTTTATAGTAGCCTAATATTTTTACATTGTCACCAGATAGACAATCAAAGTACGAGATACAGAACACTTAGATACCGTTAGAGAGGGATTATTGCTTACGTTAGCAAGCAGCAAATAAGGGCACAGGATCTTGAACTGAAGAGAACTACTTCCTATCACCAGTGGCATTAAGAGAAAACACTGCATTTCACAAAGCACTGCTTTTTTGTCTAGTGTGTAGGATCAAGAGCAGCATATATCAGACCAATAACCACTACTTTTAATATTATAGAACTTTAAAGGACTTACCTTACAAATGGTTCCTATCTACTCTATAAATATGCATTAGGTGAAGAAATGAACACTTGCTATCTACACAATGTTTTTACCTGACCACACTGGAACTATGATGGTAAATTTTTTTTTTGTCTCCTAGCAAGATAAATGGTATGACTCGCAGAATTATCATTTATGAATCCACACCTAAAAAGCTAGATCCTTCCCAAAACAGCACGCGTGCAGCCCAGTGCTCCTCAACTGCTCCTGCAGACTGGGAAGAAGTTTTAGCATCCGTAATGGTTTCTCGTTTTCATTTACCGATCCAAAGAATTGCACCTACACCACCTTTCTCTCCAAAGCACGACACTCGGCTCTAAGATGGGCTTCCAGTGCGTCATTATTACTGTGAGTAATTCAAAACAAAGGCACCGCAGAGATGCCCCAGAGTTGCATATTTTTACCATTCCGTGGTTTCTCAAATTTCCTCAGTAAATCTGACTTGCAACATATGCTGCAGCTAAAGAGAATGTTGACAACAGCGAAGGCTTAACCAGATGACAGATAAGAGCCAATGATCCCGTAAGATTAAAAAAAAAAAGTCTGAAAAAGATCAAAGGAATCTAAAGCCACACTCCAACTCCTGGGTTCTCACAAAGCCTTTTGCCGTTCATCAGATTGCTTTAAAATAGTGCATCAAAGATAGAAGCAGCAGAAACTGGCAGAATCCAAACCTCGCCATCTCCTCGTGACTACGTAATATTAAAATACTTTGCAAATTCTAGCTAAATACTAATCCTGTTATTACACTGTTACTGCTAAAATGATATGAATTGTACAGCAAACGCCTATGAAGACTTACTTGATTCATACTCCTCCCAGGGCCTTACTGTCACAAGGAGTAGTAAGGGGATGCGTGTTTAGTGGAGCCGCCTTACATCCCAGTTAACTGCTCCCCTACGGGCCCGACACCACCTGCAGAGCAGGGCGAGCCGGTGGGTACTGTCTGTGTCCCGGCTTGGTACACAGCGCTCTGCACCGACAGGGCAGCTGACACCTCACAGTCCTCTCTGAGCCCAGGTTTAGCCAAAGCGGAGCTCTGGTTTGTCACCCGGGTTTGCCCTCTCCCTCAGCCCCACGCGCAGCCCCTGCTCATCTGCATCCACGGCATTTCCCTCCGCTCTGGATCGCTCTGCCGTCCGTTCCCACGCATGCTGGAGAACGCCCCGCTGCAGCAGTACGGCTCCTCGCAGACACAGCATCCTACCACCCTTCGTGCTGCAACTTTACCTTACATTATGCCTTCGCTGTCTAGAACTCATTACCGAAACCAAACAGCTCATCACATTGCTCATTATCCCTAGCAAGCAGTTCTCTGGTTCGGCGGGGTGAGTGACAGTCGTATTGTCCTGAACGTCTCCACAGATCGGTTTCGTTTAAGACCTGAGATGAAGTTACGGTGGAAAGAGGTTGGCTCAAAGCATTAAGCACAATCATGTTCGATTAAAACTAATTGAGAACAGTTTCCTAAGCTGACAAACGAGAAGAATGCCACTAAAAGCACCAGAAAGATACGAAATTCCCTACACTGCACCTCTAGCCATAGGAAATAATTTTTTTAAAAACTACAAAAAACAGTTTTCTTCATATTCCACGTTTTATGTTACATGAAAAAAATAGGTAAATTATGAGTCTACCTCAGTCGGGGGCGGAGAACAGAGTAGCAGGAGCTTAGTTTGTCCGTTCCTAAGTTACCTGGTAAAACCCTGTATGGCTTTTAGTCTTTTACCTGCAAAAGTGGATATAGTTTTCTAATTTGCCTTAATGCTCGCTGAAATAAGCAGAAAGCAGAACACAAAAAACCCCACACACACCTCGACTCAACTTCCCCCCCCACTCTGAAAAGGTTTGGCAGTTCTAAACCGGAACCTTTTGTTACGTATTGCTCCACAGACGTGTCTCAGGCAGGTCCAGCTTTCTGCCCTACAGACTGTTCCTAACCGCGTCCGCTCACGTGAACCGGCTGTTTGCCTTTCCCTGGTGAATGTGACGAGATACTGTGTGCGCGGGTGGCCGGGTGGCTGTGGCGTTGCTCAGGGTGGCACCACCAGCAAACGGTATTGAGATCGAACCAACTACAGTTGTTAATTCCTAGATCTATGTACACATGGTTGGAGCTTTGCAGGGGACTGGAGTACAGTTCTGAAATGCCCACCATTTTTTTTTATTTTTTTTTAATGCTTTCTGACGATGCCAGTTTTATTTTGGGAATGTCTATTCTGGGAGTCTGATGGGGGAACGTGAGGGAGATGGTTACATTTTACAGCATTGATGAAGGTATGAATCTGCTATACAATTACTTTGTCTTCGCATCAAAACCACGCCCTCGCTGTAAGCGCCACGACTCGCCAGCCTCCACCACGGGGAGCGTCTTACTGACAACCTCGTGCTACCGCAGCCCCGGACAGGTAAGGACAGACTCGATCCTTCTCTATGGGAAGGCTCGCGAGCCAAGAGCGGCACATGGAACTTTGGTTTGAGCCTGGCTCCTCGTCGCCGCTTCCCGTGACAGAGCCGGACGTGGAGGAACACAGCTCGTTCTCCCATGGATCTGAACAGTTCATCCTCCAGCCCAAAGACGACGGGGGATAAACCCTTCACCCTGTAGACACCCTGCCCCGCAGCACCCAGACTAAAGGGGACGTTGTACGCCCTGGGATCACCCTGGCCGCAGATCGATGATGTGGTGCGCTCCCATGATTCGCTCTTCACTGTTAAGCTGTTGATCAAATTCGCGCTCTTTGGTATGCCGGGACTAAAGACTTGACTCGGCGGCAGACGTTTGGCACTCTGAGGTGTACTAGGTTCTGGTTTTGTCAGGTCTAAATAGCCTTGATCATCAAACAGGTTGATGCTGGACCCTGTGCTTAAGCTAGTTCTGTCGGTGAAGGAATCCACTCGTCCCTCGTACCCCAGATCTGCAGGCGCTGAGCACTGGTGCTGGGGCCACAGGCGTTTGCAGTCTCCGTGGTTTTCCTTATCTTCCCCGCTGTCTTCCTGCCCACCCTGAAAAGAGTTCTCTGTCCAGTCCGACTCCTCGCTAACATTCACTGCTGCGTTCATGTCCCTGAGAAATACCACGATGACAGTAATGTTGTCACTGGAACCGGCATCCCGAGCAGAGGCCACTAATTTATGTGCTACCATGCTGCTGTCGCCATTATTCTCCTTTAGATGGTCAGCCACCACTTTGACTGCCTCATCCGGATTGACTGTGTCATAGAAGCCATCGCAGGCTAAAATGAGGTAGTCTTCAGAGCCATCTAGTACCGTGGAGGCAGAGTCTGCATCCCCACAGATGTATGGCTTGTGCTCAGCATCCCCTGTGGAAACACAACACGACACACCGGACCGTGGGTTTGCAGTCACAGCATCTGGAGGCCCTTTCATTAACCCAGCGGGGAGCCAGCGGCTCTTACCCCAAGCTAAAGAGATTATTTGGAAATTATTCCCTCAGACTAGAGGGGGAAAAAAAAAAAAAGGAGGTCATCACTCACAGGTCTGTCTTCAGCCGTATTTCAAATTTTGATCACTAGAAAATTAAAGTTTTGATTAAAAAGAAAAGCAAGCCTGAAAAAGGAATTAAAGCCTGTTCTTACCAATAGCTCTGGAGACTGACAGGCTCCCGTTCACCCTCCAGGCCCCAAACCAGACCACGCAGCCGCCAAGCGCCTCGATGCGCTTCTTCTCATCCTAAACAGCAAGGCAACACAAGAGTTGTTTGGACAGAGCCCTCACTGCTGCCGTCACACTCTGAACGCTTCAAGAAATATGTGGTGGTTTTCACAATGCTGCAGGCCCCACCAGATGAGAAGAAAGGATTTGCACACAGATCCATACCAGCTTCCAAACAGAGCAGGAACACTGGAACATACGCTGCTGCTCCCAGAGATACTGGGAAGGCAACACTCAGTGTCCGAGAGTCCCACAGAACGCTGCTACCTGTCAGCTTCAGGGGCAAACACTGCCCGGGTGTATTTAAACCAGCCCGTTCTCACCTCTCGATCTGGTTTGTGGGGTTTCATCAGCTCCACAGCTTGCCCTCTCCTCACGAGCATCACCTGGGAGTCCCCGAGCCAAGCCACATGCAGCATGTTTCCTCGGATGAAAGTCACCACCCCGGTGGTTCCACAGCGCAGACTCTGGATAGGGTGAAAAACCCCACCCCCAGTTTTAGAGCAGCAAATAAGAACCATTTCAAAGTGTTTTCCTGCTTAAGTGGAGGACGCAACATGTTGATACTCCAATACGCAGCCTGTTCCCGGGGAGGAGCAGGCAGCACTTTCCCTACTGCTACGACTGCTCAGAGCCAGCCTGGCTCAAGGCAGCTGATGGATTTTGCCTCCCCCGTGACTTCCCTCGCACTGGAATCCCCTTTCAGAAGCTGGGCTCTGCTCGTGACCTGCCCTGCTGCTGCTTCACTGGGCCTCCCGTGTCTGGTGACAGACACAGGGGCACGCTAAAGAACTTGGTGGGAGGTTTATTTGTAAGCATCTGGAGTTCCCTGCACTTCTCTCAGTCCTTGCACAAGCTTAGGAGGCCCAGGAGTCAGGTATCCATGGGAAAAGCATATGTTGTAGAGATGAGAAAACAAACAACCCACCCCAAGGACTAAACCTAGTTAACACGCGAACACAAGAATAGCAGCAGCGTCCCTCTAAACGAGCTGGACGTTGCGTGACGTGGAGGCTGACGTCTTTATGGAGCACGAAGCAGCCCACCAGCGCACACCGGCTATACGGGCTGTGCTCGGACAGCGCTGCGTGCCCCCGGCCTGCGCTCAGCACAGCGCTCGGAGCAGCCCTGCTAACAAAGACAGAATTTACGGACAAAGGCTTTCAGAGCGAACCCCGGGTAACTCAGTCACCTCTCTGGCTGCCTTCTGCACAAAGCGCTCGTCGGTCACCCGGAAGGCTCGGCACAGCGCCTCTGCCGGGTCATGCTGGAACATCTCCTGATGGACCATGTTCACGTGGAGATGGATGGAGGCATAGATGGCCGCATCCACTCCCCCGTGACCATCAAACACCGCGAAATAAGCTTGCTCTTCTTGGTCCTGTCAATGGAAACACATTGAGAAAACCGCTCAGGAGAAAGCAACGCAAACAGCTAACTGGATGGTCTTAAAACTTTTAAACCGAAGATTTGTAGTGTCCTCATTAAATTGCGCTTAGAGGCAGAGTGTGCACCGGAAAAACAGACTCCTCGGACCATCTTCATTTGTGTCAGTGGGAAATTTCCACCTTTTTGCTGATGAGTTCTACCTGCAAACTGCAAGGGCTGCCCTGCTACAATCACCCGTGAAGCGCTCTCAGTGCTCCTTATGTTCCATTTGTTACTCTTCAGTCACTCAACTCAAATAGAAAGTGCCATTCTCATCAAATTGTGCAGGAGTTTTGTGACTGTGAAGCCCACAGAGAAGAACATCCAATACAGTTTGCATGAAGTCTACATCAAGACTGGAATCCACCAGGGATAAAATGCCGGTACAGTTGACATGTGAAGCCGGCCAGCCTCTGCCTTCACTTGCCTTTTTTTTTTTAAATCTCATCCCTGTCACCTTAGATACCTGTTTTTAAAAAGAAGCCTGTATGTACTCTCTCATCAGATAATTGTGATTACATTCACAAATCAAATACAGCAAAATCACTCCTCCTCAAGTCAGCTTTCTCAGCTTCCCCTTATCTGCTCAAAGAGAAACAATGCCGTACCAAGAGACATCAGCTCCAGCGCCGAGTCACACGTGTAACACACCAACCCGCTGTCAGTGCCGATTCAACCTTGACAGCCATCTCAATGACTAGAATATTTGTACATTGTAATTTTTAAGTAATGGGCTCCAACACAAATTGGAATAAGAAAGCTGAGAATTGACAGGCAAAGGAAACATCTGCCTCTGTTTGCATTAGAATCATTTAAAGGCAAGAATGTGGATGGGGCAGAAGATGGTTATTAAAGTGACAGGATGCAATATAGAATCAATTATGCAGCAATCTGATCCCAAAGGTAAAATCCTTGCCGCTTCCTTCCGTTTGGCACTCTGAGTGTCCAGTTTCGTATCTGCAGGACGAGCCAGCGTGAGTGTTTGCCCAGTGGCCACACCGAAATCAACAGAGGGAAGGAGTCTGGCTGCAGTTCCACCAAACTGCTCATGTTGCAAGATCCTTGGGGAACTGCACCTCGTTCTCCTGAAAGTTTTGTGTTCAGGGTTTGGGGGGTTTGATTGGTTGCTTGGGTTTTTTTAAATTTTCTTTACTCTTGCTATTGGCTTCTTCCTCCCAAGAGAAAGTGCTGAAAAGCAGGACAGACCCACCCCCGCAGACAACTGCCAGCCCTTCAGCCACTGCCTGACTGGCTGCATCAGGAGGGGCCAGATACAAACTGTGTTTAGTTAGATGACATTTCTCTGGAAGTCTGAAAATTGCTCTTTTATTCTATATATTCTGTGTAGAAACTGCACATCAGACTGCCGCTATGGTTACAGAATATCAGCTGAACTAAATTCAGGCCAGGTTTGCCTCCTGACTGTCAATCCCCCTCGGGTCCCTCACAGCGATGGCTTGCATTTTCACAGTAGAAGACTGCCCAGTTTCCCTGAGAACGGAAACTGTATTTAGCATGCGCAGTTGTCTTCCACGTAACCTCTTTTTACCTCGAGGTTGAAGAGCATGTTGAAGTCTGGGATGCAGACGTGCTTGTCTTCCATCTTCCTGCGCATATTCTTGATGGCATGGATGGATGTCTCGTAGTAGCGGTGGGGCTTCGGCTGGAGCGGAAAGTCTTTCACCCAGTTGCTGCAGATCTCATGCAGTTTGCTAAAAACTAGGCGGGCTAGCTTCACCGTCTCAATCTCTGGGGAAGGCAAAAACCACAAATGAAAGGTTAAGAGTGTCAGTAAGTGAGAGGCTTTTTCCCTGCGTACATTACAAAGATGAAACAAACCCATTCTGGCCAAGCAGTTGAAATGGACGTCAGCAGGGAAATTCTGGGCTCTGATGCAGAAGAGGAGGAATCCAAACTCACCATAACCAGCATTCATCAGTAAGCAGCTCATTGTTTGTTTGTCTTTTTAACTTAAACATTCCCCAGTGCCTTTGGGCAACTCATTTGCAGCATAAGGAAAAACGAAAAGCAAGTACGATTCCCTCAGCGTTTGATCCCGTGTCGCTCCGCACAGGGTGGTGTGGCTGTCACAGCAGGCAGCAGCCCGTACGAAAACCACAATCCACTGCAATGACATACCGGGTTTAGACACCACCTCGCTGCAGACCCGAGGCAGTACAGGGGCAGAGAGCCTACGGAAATTAATAGCGTTACTTTAAGGTGTTTTAGTGTACGCATTCGGTAGTGTAACGTACACATTCAGGTACCTTCCGAGTTTCACAACAGTATTTCGAGATTCCTGGCAAGATGGTGTGTCAAAGAAATCTGCATGGTAAATGAGAAAACCATAAAGGTCTTAAATCTCAGAAAATGTTGAACTGCCACTCCTGAGAAATAGTAGTTTTAAAATGGGAAAACTCAGGCACTTGAGAGTTGTTCTGAAATTCAGGAGAGGAAAACAGGAATCAGAGCTGAACACATCAAAATCTCCTTGTGTGCGACCGTTCACCAAAGCCAGAGATCTTCAAAGCTGAACTGCAGCAATCCATGAGCGCCAAATCATTCCTGGAGGACAAACAGCCCAAATACCGGGAGCAGAGGGGGGGGTCACAGCATCTCTCAGTTCACAGAAATTCTGTGAAGAACCTAAAAAGAGCATTTACTAATTTCTGTACTGGGTCTACACAAGATGTGGGCTGTAGTCATCAGGGGGCCAAGATCGTTAGGAGCAAGGTACATTCCCAGCTCTGCTGATGATCGGTTGGTTCAAGTCTGATCTGCAAGAGCAGCCGTTAAGCTGGACAGAAGCTATAAACAGAATCAAAAGGAGGAGTCTTAGCTTCTTGCTCACGAAGCTTTAAAAACAAGTGGTGGAAATCAAACGATTGGGTCATCCCGCCACTGCCATAGCGATGGGTACCAGTTCCCCCACAACACTTGATCTGCTCTCACTGGTGCCACCAGAAGTCTCTTTGCTGGGTAATCTATTTAAAGAGGGAACAGGTACAGCCTGACATGTCCAAATTACATTTTCCAGATGTGAACCCCCCCAGATTTGCTCTTCCATTTTTTTCCAGCGGGCACATATGAAGGGAAACGGTGTACACTGCAATGTCACGCGGTCGTTATGCTTCAGAGCGACGCTCTGAAGGAGGAAGGGAGCAAACCCATCGGCTGTGCTGAGATACTACACACCCTTCCCCAGCAGGGAGCTTGTGGAGTGTCAGCATCATCACTAATTGCTCCTGAGGTTAAAACAGGAGAAGGGCCCACAACAGTCAAACCACCCCCTCGCAGCTGTAAATTACTCATCAATTGTTAATGTTGCAGCGCTGAGCCAGGGCTGACTCAGCTGTCATTGCGGTTGTGTCATGGAGAATTTCATTTCCCTCCTGCTGCTCCAAAACCCCCAGTGCTGGAAGTAGCGCTTCACTGTACCACAGCTAGTGGGAAATCCAGCTCGGGCATTATAGTTCGACTGACTCCTTTTAGACCCAAATCATGGCAGAAAGAATATCAGATTCTGCTTTTTAGGACCTAAGTTTTAAGACCGTTCTTGAAAATGTGGGCAGTGCGACAACAGGAACCAGCGGCCAGGTTTGTGGACATGTCATCAAGCCAATGACCAATCTTCCTTAATCTAAGAAGTTCAGTTTCTGACTAGGCAACGACCTCTTTGTGTCTTGGCTACAGCAATCCCATCTCCTGGTACCGGGACAGACTGCGTAGTGGGACTTTGTGGTTTGCTTTGAAGTCTGTTGGATATTTTAGATACCTCCACCATGTACCATGATCCTACTGTCCAGCCTCCTTCGGTGGTTCCTTAACAATGCTGAACCCCCCACCTGAGTATCTTTCTCCACAAAAAAAAACAACTAAATGTTCTTAACCTGACCTTTTAAAAGGGAAATCAAACCTCTCAGTTCTGATGGAACCTCTCTTGCTCCACTCCAGTGCAACTGGAAGAGAAGAATCAGTCATGGCCTACGACTCTTCAATTCTGTTCTTGATATCCAAAGACACATGATCACCCCAGACAGAACAGGCCCATATTCTTGCAGTCCTACATTTGTGGAGTCAAAACAGGTTTCCTTCTTTTAAAATTAGGATTCTTCTTTCAGAACACTTCTGATTTCCTTCCCACCAGCACACCAATAACTGCTTTTACCACTCCTAAGCACGCAATATGGTTTGTCACGTCGCAATTCTCAGAGTGAAATGTGTCACTAAGGAAATTGGGAATGGGTTTTTTTTTTCTAGCAAATTCAAACTTGGGGCAAATCAGGTAAATGTCTCCTTGTATTATACACAGTAAAAATCTTTCTGGGTTCATAAGAAAAACCAACATAAATTGGATATCAAACTCAGCCAGCTAAATTCAGCTTGGTTCCACATTCTGCAGCAGTCCAAACATCATTAGGAGGAACAGCGAACTCTGAGCACAGAACTTCGGGATGTAGAAATCCCATTTTCATCCCCTGCTACAGTTCCCTTTGTTTTCTTTCAGAGCAGGAAGGTCGCCCTGGATGGTACCAGTCAGGGCCTCCAGCAGCCACAGCTCTCTTCTAAGTCACTAGCGCAGGCTCCTCAACGGACTCCTACTGGGAAGGTTAGTTAGGATGGAGTTGGTGACCTTTTGCAATGAAATCTCCTTCAACCCTGCATGAATCCCCCTAATTTTGTTACGGTTTTCTTAGCCAAACCTTGCATCGCTTGAGCTAATGCTCTGTTTCAAAAATTATCATTTACGGTATATTATTTGAAACTGCAGCATTCGTGTGAAACCATTGCTTTACTACGGTCCAGCAGATGTTCCCTCTCTTCCCCTCACCCTTTATCTTCATGTTGTGACACTTTACATTGCATCTGTAAAGGCACCTCTTATTTTCAAGTCCTTCATTATGACAATTCACCGCACCGTACTGCATCTGGAGTCGTATTTTTAGTGCCTGTGCACGTATCAATCTATGTCTGCAGCTGCGTATTACAGATTTAGATATATTTAAATGGCAATTTCTGTAGGTGTGAGGGGTTTGTGGTGGTTTTTTTCTTTTCCTTTTTTTTTGTTGAACTCTTTAGATATTCTGTGTGGAGGCTGAGTCAACATTTCCTTGGAGACTGTCAAATATTTATGCAAGTCTCAGAGATCTCAATTTGAAATTAATGAAGGCTGCTCAGCCAGAACAATGACAAATCTATTCCATTTACCTGCTCAGCAGGAGGAGGCAGCAATACCTACAAAAAGGGAACCCATAGCATGTTTTTCTGTTTCTCAGGTTTCCAAAGGCCTCTGAGAAATACAGCAGAATCTTCCTGTTTGAAGAGCAAGGTTTATATATCCTACTTATCCCCAGAATAATTTAATTTTTTTTTTTTAAATCAAAAAAGGAGGGGATTGACAAAGTGGTTTGGTGACTGCATTTTCAAGATCAAATGACAGAATTCCTCTCAGTACATGTGAGAAATGTTGTGTAATGAGCACCCCAGAAAGTTTTTCAAAGTTATTTAGGTCAGCAGAATCCTGAAACAATTCAGGGTGCATGGCTTTCAGCTGGATGCTGCAAAAATCTTGTTAACCAACATGGATAAATGGAGAAAAGGAAATTTTCCTTTTAAGCATGAAATATCTTTATACTATCCATCTGCTAAAATGATATAAAAAAATTAAACGCTGTAGTAAAAGTTAGACTGACTGAAATAATTCAGAATTAAATTATCTCTTCCCACATATATTTGGCTTTGCTCTAAGGCTGAAGGAGGACAACTGGCACTTGCCAGCAAGCAGCAGGACCCCATAGTCTAAAGTGCTTATAAAGAAAATCAGGGCCACCAGATACAGTCCTGTGAAGGTGCACTCAAAAGAAAGGAGTGATTTCTGCTGGCTTTTAAGGAGAAAAAAATTGAACAAGTACAAGTACAACCCCAGAAAGGCATTTAAAAATAGGGAAAGAATTCAACAGTAGAAGTTGAAACTGGCAAGATTCAAAGATGAGAAAGCTTTGACTAAGAAATCATCAGGAGTCGTGGTGGATTCTCCATTAATCTTTTTACATCAATATGGGATATTCCTTCAGCAGGAATCTAGTCCGACCTCATTGAGCTAGCTGATAGCACAAACTCATTTGAAGAAAATCTAGTCCCAGTCAAGTGGTCAGACTAGATGGATGGATCCCTGAAGTCAATGCTGACTTTAAAAATCTATGAATTACCGGCAAAGTGTTCCAATATATAAAAGATCCACGCCGTGTAAAATTGCACGTTATCATGCGCAGATGCACTTACGTATGATCCCGTCTGCGTTGTCCACGTGCTTTGGTAAGTAGTGTGCCGAAAGATCGCTCTGAAGGACTTCATCTGAAGTTGCTCTAGCTAAAGCGGCAGCCAAAAATGAGGGGCAATTACTGGAAAAGAAAAAAAAAAAACCACAAAAAAATATTTTCATCTGCTTTAGCAAAGTAACTTGCAGTCAGGGAAATACATAACAGTACGTTTCTATAGACAAACAGGAGTTTGAACCAAGACTTGTAAAGCTTCTGTTTCTTCTTTGCTAGACAGCACCACAACCCTGCAGCAAGACCTCAAACTCACCAGATGGATTTCAGTAACCCTGTTCTGCTCTTTTGTTCCTCGTTTTGAAGTTTTAATGTCCCATTTTGCAATCTCTATTTTCAAATCTAGATTTGAAGCCCTCCAGCAGCGTCTGGCATGCAACCTTTGCTTAGTGCACATTGTCTACATGCGCATTATACACTTTTACCTTAAGCCCATTCTGTCCAGTTTCTCCTAAGAATTGGAGTCAGGATTCCAAAGGGTAAGAGAAACCCTCAGTTTTCAAAAGTGTCCAAAACCTCACTGAGGGACACCAAAAGTTAAGGCAGACCCATAGGAGGTACGGAGTTGATGAGCAGAAGGTTAAAGAGCTCCCTTGCGAATGATCTCTATCAAGAGTAAAGTGGCTTTAACTCACCGTAGCTTAATTAAGCCTGATATTTCCCAAGGTTAATTAATCTATAGCAAACCGAGGCCACTTTAATGTACATTCTCTCATTCAATACCTCTTCATTTATGCATGACTTTGTATTTCCCATTGGTCAGCCTTAACTTCTCCAGGTTATCATCAGGGGTAACAATGTCCTGCATAAGGCATCTACCACTGCAGAGACGAGCTAATTCCAGAATTCTGCCTCAGCTAGTCCAGGGAACAGGCAGCGAGCACACATACTTCCTCAACCTATTTCCTTTGCTTAGGCCCAGTAAGTCTGTTCACATGCGTTGAGCACGGTTGGAGAGGAGGCGTTAGCCTGGAAGCATCAGTCCAACCAGATCCAGAGCAGAAAAACTTCGACACACGAAACCGGACTCGTCAGACTTCGCTCTGGAGCCCGAGAAGCGCATGACAACCGTCGCTTGCATTCACATTTGGTTCGCTGCCCAGGAAAGCCAACTGCCATCCTAAGCTGGCCCACATGCCACAGCTTCGGCAGTGAAATCTGGATTCCAGAAAAAAAAAAAAAAATCAGATTTGCTACACTCAGGTTTTTTGAAAAGCCGTTTTACCATAAAGTTTTCCAGATTCTTGATTCCGAATGCCACTACAAACAGTAAGATTATATAACAGATTTAGCAAACGGACACAAAATAAGTCCTCCGACCCTCAGTATTTACTATTCAACGTATCTATAAATTATTTAAATATAAGATTAGCAATAAATAGCTTTGCCCAAGTGATACACTGCCACGAGACACGCTCTGACCCTCGAAGTCACGCAGAAAGCCGCTCAAACCACGTTACTGCACCATCAGTAAGAGTATTTCCTAGAATTAGCAGCGGAGCATTCTGCTCACGCAGCGCCTCCCGGCCTCAGCAACGTGTGCTAATGAAGCACGACTGCTGGAGGAAATCAGCTGTCTCAGGGCTGGCTCTTCCCAGCACAACACAGGAACCCTGATCCTATTTACATACAGCGATGCCCGGTGGTAAGAGCCATCAGCAGGAGGAAAACACACCGGGACCTCCTTTACTTCTGGGGCGTGTAGAAGCTGATTTTCTATCTCGTCTTGTCTGCCTTTATTTAGCTCAGAGAGCAGGTTTTTCGTGTCTATTATTAGCTCCAATACTCCAGAGCGGCGCTACTGGTTACTGTGCAGGTTACACGTAATTTCCACAAAAAAAAAAGCTACTAAAAGCTACACAAAAACAACCACAAGATGTTATTAGATAAATTAGAGGATTTTAAGTACATCCTTCCTGATTCTCTGGCAGCGTGGGTGTGTTTGGAACACCCACAGTTGCATTGCAGCAATCCTGGAATAACTCTGCTAAGGTAATAAATCAAGCCGAAAAGTGGGCCGTTTCCATCAATTAAGTTTGAGAAAAACAGTCTGAAGTGGGCTTAACTCGGCCCACGTATTATTACGTTACCAGCTTAACACACAACTCTGCTCCTTCCTGATAGCATTAAAGTGATGAAGACTTCCCAAACATTTTCTCTCAGCTATTCCTCTGTGCTCTAAATCTAATCTAAGGTCTCCTACTAAAGAAAGGGATGGCAAATTTAAAATTCTTATTGCATGAAAGTTCACCATTGAGGTTTGACTGACTTATCAATTTTGATGGAAAAGGTAGAGAAAATAAATCAGCTGAAGGCTTTCCTTCTATGTCTGGCTACTCTTTGTCCTAATAATAACAGCTGCCTGCCAAAGAATTAATTGCCCTTGACATTTGTTCATCACAAAGCTTCTTACGGAGCCGTTACAGGACTGTGCCACGTCAGCAGGGGAGTGACCAGATGCAGACAGATGACTTCCTCTTCCTGATTAGCACAACTCAAAATTTACTTCTCGTGCTTGGCTCCCGAGAGGACTTCAGGTAAATTGCTTATTCCCTTCACGGAACAGCAGACCTCAATGGAGGGTACTTCTTCTAAAATAGATGTTGAAGTCAAACCACTATCGGGACTCTGCGTTACTGTAACACCCAGACAGATGAAGAATCAGGCCTAGGATCTTTGTTTTTAATCACAAAAGTGAACATTCAGTTGAGCACCCCCAAAACAGCAGAGACCCACCCTCCATTGATCAGACATCACCACCCTGGTGGTCCTCACGGCTTTACACAAAACAAGTAGCAGCAGACGGGACCCACGGGGACGTGGGGGGACGTGACGTCCTGCTGCAGGCCTAACTAAGGACTACCTGTTGGCTGCTGAAAATAACTACTTCTGCCACCTTCTAGACACTCAAATGTTATTAGTCATTAAGTAACGATAAATTGAAACTGGGAGGGCACAATCTTGGTTAGCAGAGAGCCGAGAGCCGGGATGCCTATGTCCGTTCATCGCCGTGCCACTAATGCAGCAGCTGACCTTGGATGCGTCACTTCACCGCTCAGACCTTCGATTCCTCATCGACACACAAGGGATAATGTCACTTCCTGGGGGAGAGGAGGAGAAGGAGGAAGGCTGCAGAAGGCTTAATTTGGTGTTCATAAAATACTCTTGAGATTTCTAGATACACAACTGAAGGGAAAAATACCGAGATGATAGCAGGAGATATTTTCAATCTATACAAGATTTATGAACTTCCCATATTCTCTGTTCTCACGCGCTGCCAGAAGTGCCAAGAGGAATACAGGGGCAAACAGCAGCTCGAGACAGGCAGGTCTCGTCTGATGCAGGCAGCTAAGGCACGGTCATAAACAACCACAGGATTTGATGCATCTCCAAAGGGGAAAAGCACAAAAGACATCAAGTTCTTAAAACTCTGGCGTTCCTCGAGCATTAGCACTGCTGATGGGAAAACGATGCTACAGGCACATTACTGCCCCTGCCCAAAGCACGCGACCGAGTGCCACCAGTGCTGAAAATACGTAACGCTGTCATGGTCTGGTGTAACTGAT
This sequence comes from Psophia crepitans, assembly GCA_013399095.1. Taxonomy (NCBI): domain Eukaryota; kingdom Metazoa; phylum Chordata; class Aves; order Gruiformes; family Psophiidae; genus Psophia; species Psophia crepitans. The sequence continues at coordinate 610,210 of VWZZ01003508.1, forward strand.
GAGGCATCACTAACCCCAGCAATGCAGGAAAAACGGACCGAAACGTGCTGGTGCCTTTCAAAGGCCAAAACGGTCAGTAAATCACAAAACATACAGTGTTCCTGTTACCTCAAACATCCCCTGACACTACAGAACAGCAATTGTTTTAGTTAGAACGAAACATGATTTAAATAGAAACGCTATTCAATCTGCTGAAACACAAAACAAATCCACAGGCAAACAGCATGAAGCGTCAGATATAGTTTCACAGAGCAATCCAAGACCAAGACCATGACCTGAAAAGAACCAAGTACAGCACATTCCCACACGGCCTATAACTTACTGTGTTAGTAAAAGACTTTGTAGGGATGACAAGCTAACTGCACCCTTTCGAAAAGGCATTGCACTAGGGACGCGGTTTGGTAAACACTCCTGTGTTAATGTGGCCTGCTGCAAGTTCTTGTTAGAGAGCAAGTTTTGCAAGATTCAATTTAAGAAAAACCTCATTTGTCCCCAGCCTGTATTTACAAAACACTCCGAAGTCTCATGAGACTTCTTCCAGATGGAGCTTCCGATGCAGCCTGGAAGCTCTTTGAAGAAGCCTTTAAAGTCTTTAATACTGAAAGTTCCCATGCTGTGAACTGCAGCAGCAATGAGCAGAGAAATTCTCTGGGAAGATCCTTTGGCTGTTTACCCAGCCCTCCCTTCTGCCGCCTCCTCTTTCAGTGGCCACCCAGAAAGACAGGACATCAGCCGAGGGGCTTCTGTCTGTCTCCTAACTCCTCTAAGTCAGACAGGGCTCAGAGAGGAACATTCTGCTAAGCAGTCCTCAGATCCCAGAATGACTATGGATGTATCTTCTCATTACGCCAAGCGAATGCTATTTCCAGCTCCTGTCTCTGCAGGTTCTCCTCTGGTTCCTCACACAGCATCGCTCTCGCCGGCAAGCTCACTGCTCTGCTCTGACCTGTGCTGCTCTGCCGCTTTGCACAGCTGGGGAAAGTTCTGATGCTTATTTAAAGCCTGGTCACGGTGTGCAAATGGAATATGGTTTTTTCCCTAACACATGGTGAAACCCTGCACTGGATTTCAGCTGCTGCAGTGAGTTACTAAAAAAAAAACAACCACCAACACACACACACACAGAGAAAAGAAACAAATAGAAAAAACAATGCACCTTTTAGAAGATTGCATAACCAAAGCTCCTTGAGGAGTCATTTGAGCTGGCAGTGCTGAGACAGTAAAGATGCTTGATAAATCTGTTGGAAGGAGCTGAAAATGTGCTACACAAGGAAGCTGCTATCTATAGGCTTCACAGAGACAGCAGCCTGGTCGCATTCAAAATCATTCTGTCCTTGTGGTGACAGTTGTAAAAGCAACAGAAATATAATGCACAACCATTACAAAAATACACTTTCTGATGTGTTTACCATGCCCATATCCTATACAGACTGCGGTGGTACTTCTTTTTTACCAAATATTTAACCTTTTGTGTTGTGCCGTATTCTGGAGAGTACGATCAAGTCTGTATTGGTATTTTCCTGCAGCTAAGTCTATCTTAACTGGACATTGAAAAACTCCCAAAACCCGGAGGTGCACTGCTCAGGTAATGTCTTCCACAGCTGGATTAAGATGCTTCAGCATACCAAACAGACTTTCTGTATTTATCACTGTATTTATTTTGTAGTAGCTCTTGTCTGAGCATTGGTCTCAGAAACATCCTAAAGACTCCACAGGTAAATACAGAGAATGAGAATAAAATCACTTCTGTAGAAGCAATAATTTCCCTTTGCAGGTTCTTCCTGGGCTCGAAGATTTTGCTGATGGTGAATACTACAAGTTCTCAACTTGGCTGCAATCACCGGAAGTCTATCTCATAAAATAAAACCTTATACAAAGCTCATATTTGACAGCTATGACTAAGATAGGTAAAAATACTTTATAGTCTCATTTTCAAAATAACCACTACAAGACTTGGTTTTGACTTGTTCACAAATTAACATCTAATCTGAGACAAAAATATTCTAATTCTTTCCTCACTGTTTAATGAGACAGTAGGAATCAACAAAATTCTCCCTCTAGTAAGGGGTAGGTGCAATAGGTATGAATGGAAACCTCTAGGAAATCGTGTTTGGTGATCAGATGGGAAACATTTGCAAAACCGCAGAACTCAATTATGAGTGCGCTGGCACGGATCCCACAGAAGGGCTCAGGTGCCGCGCTCCGCTGTCAGGGGGTTTCGTAGGAATTCATACATCAGGAAGTAAAGACAGTGCTGTGCAGCATATCAAAATAATTTACAAAAATCAGGGCAGAGAGCAAAATTAAAATACTAGCACGACACTGAAAAAAATTAAATGAAGAAAAAAAATTGCTCACGAAAGCGTGATTGCAAGAGCACGGTTCATGTATTCTTTTATCTGCGTACCTGGGAGACCCGGCTGCAAAGGGATACCCTACCTCGTTCCTGCAGTCGGAGCACCGCAGGCGAGCGCAGCTCAGATTCCCAGGCTCTGAGGTCCAGAGGCAGCTGGCACTGGATCTGGCCACGGATGCCAACATCTAAGATCAGGCCCCTCTCCAGCTACATTCCCACACGCGCTCTGCCTCTCTCACGCCAACGTGTTTCAGAACACGTCTAACGCAGCCTTTTTAACACACTACTATCTTTCTCACCAGAAGCTAAATAAAGAGAGGCAGGCAGAGCAAGCCCAGGCTCCCTGCAGATGTGCTCACTCTGCCCCTCGACTACCCTCTCCAGCACAGCCGGCTTCCCCCGGAGACCCCAGGCCACCATCGGTGCTACAGGACATTCTGCCCACGCCTGAGCCGGGCATGGGCTGGCCCTCCGACGCTGCCCGACGGATCCATCAGGGCCCAGCCCTCCCTACCCCCGCCTCGGACGGGCCACTCTCGCCCACCCTGCTGCCAGTTTTCAGAAAATTGACAGGTATTCAGTTACCTTTGAGAGTTCACCCATCTTTTGATCTTGATTGAATTTGGCCTGAGGTTAAGCTTATCAGTGGGAGGAACCCGATGGGCAGACAGATCCAGCAAGCACAGAAGCCTTGTTCCCTCACCAACCAGACTTTTTGGGATGTTGCTGCTAGAATTTCATCTGACAATACAGGGCACTAAGGGAAAGCCTTGACTTTTAACATACCATCTTCAACACATGAATTAGACTGAGACCCCTAATCCATTTTCTGCTGCACAGCAAGTCACTACTTCCCTTCTCCGGAGGGGTAAGTACACATGACAGTACCTAAAGCTAACAAAATGTAAGCAAGACAAAATAAAAGGTCACCTTTGTCTCTCTGATGAGGTACGATGTCACGAAGGCTAGTGTATATTTATAAAACAAATGGTTGCTGACCACAAACCACTCACAAGCATTTGTGATTTAATGACTGTCACTAAAACGCGACTGACGCTGAAGGGGTGAACTGTGAACTACAGAAACCAGCTTCTGCAGAGCTGCTGTGCTGAACAGATTGTCTGTATATTATCTCTGAAACCTAATTCTATGATTTCTCTAACTCATTCTCACAACATGGCAGTTCTGAGGTGACATATTTCAGTCTCTGCAGAGCTGATGGTACCTGCATTAAAGGCTGCTTTTAAAATGACAGAAGTCATCTACTGTAACATGAACAACCCTTAAAAACTCAAGATGAATCTTCCAGGAGCTGAAAGCCAAATTACTGCGAGAAATTAATTTCCCAGAAGTGACTGTATGAGAGTTTTCTTCATTACATCAAAGAACTGAAGATACAAAGTTTGCTGTTGAGAATCGTATTCCAGGACTAGAGTCCTTCACAGCCATGTTACATCCCAGCTGTTATTAAAAGAAAGGTAAACCTAAACTTTGAAGGAATGCAAAGAGAAATCATTTTATTACAGAAATGGACCAGGATCCACGAACCTCGGTTACAACACTGAGATGTCGAGGATGTATCTTATGCAGCAGTCTCCCCCTGTTAAATCAGAACCTTCTCCATCTGAGCAGGAAGATTCTGAGGGATTGCAGAGTCTTTTATAAAATTTTAATTACTGCTACAAAACTGCTACATTTTATCAAAATTTATAATAATATTTTTGTAATTTTAAAAAACCACCATCAAGCCACTTATTTGACAGACATTTATTATAGCGCTTAGATCTTTAGGATTCAGCTATGTAAATACAAACACATAGTAAAAAAATAAAATCGATGTTTACCCTATCATTACTTAATCAAAATAAAGATAATGTATTGGAATTACCCATACATGTGGCTTTCAGGAATTTATACTGAGATAAAAAGATCCTTCTGGTTTTGGTTGTTATTGTTTCAGAGGGCTTAGCTTGCGTATTTACATGGCGCAGCTCCTGTTCCAACAGAAACGCTCAGCATTTGAGTGACGTGCGTGCCCCGTAACCAGAGTCATCTGACTGCCCTTCCAAAAACCAGTCACTGCCTACTTAGCACTCCATGTCTGCAATGGGAATGAAGCCGACATCTCTGCAAGACGCACGCTTACCCGAAGAAGTACCTTTCTTAACTGGAAATCCAATGTCAGCAAGAGTTATCTCACAGTGAGTTTCTCTGCTAGGTTGAGGCCTGTTTAAAAGCTCCACGGGACATTAAAAATGTCATTGATTTTTCCCTCTTTGGCTCTCAGTCAATTTGGAAGTCAGCATAATTCAATATCTTTCTACGAGTTCCATTAGCAAAGAAAGGAATCCATGCTTCAATCTATGCTTATTGGAAAAAGTAATTTAATTTTACATCTGAAAGTGTGCCAACATCAGCATAAAACCGTACACAGTATACATAAAATTTAATTTATAAATTCTGTATTTTGTCAAGCCAGAATGAGATGCTGTCTAAAATCAATGAGAGTGTCCAAACTTGCTCTGAAGATACTTACATATATTCTTTTTATTCCAGGTATTTTATGTTCTAGTTGGAGGTTTTGACGATTTATCTCCTTACTATAAAATATTAATGACACACTATCTAGAAAAGTTCATGCTGCAGAAAACTTGGTTACGGCAGGCACGCTTTGCCCCTAAAAGCTCGGGCACAGCATTTACTTACCACTGATTCATCTCCTATTTTTTTCTCTCTGTTAAAAATAAACTTTCACTGCTACCTCCCTTAACCTGAAGGGATATACCATGCACATGCAATGTGTCCAGAAATAAAAATGAGAATCACCGAATGCAGAGTCTCTATTTTGTTTCAGATCAGATTAACACGCCAAAGTCCTCTGATTGCTAGTCAAAAAGAAAAATGTACTGCGCTGTTAGAGTTAATGACTTAATTTCAAACAAATGAAACAAATCACTGCACAGCAGCCCACACCGCTCTCTTCATTTATATTTTTACTGCAGATCATCATTAAGGCAAACAAATGTAAAATGACTTCTTTCAAAAAGGAGGGAAGACAATGAATCTACAGCACCCATTCAGATGAACAGTTTTCAGTAACACTGCACAGAGCTGGTCCCCAAATAATTGCGCTTGTACTGTAACGTTTGTCTTCATGCAAATGAGAAAAAAATAAAAGCCAGGATTTTCAAATGACATTTGATCACTTAACTTCTTTCAACCCAGTGAACAAATATCAAATATACAGCAAAACGCACCCCAGAAGATTTATGATCACTGAGTCAGCAGAGAATGTTCTCTCGCTCCCTTCTCACTCTGGTGAAACGCAGTTCATCATACAAATGGCTTGGGTGTTTATGCCAGATGTAAGATTAGATAATTAGTCATCTGAGTCCTGGATGTCAACTCTTTTGTGATACAAAATTTATTCCAAATGCACCATTTATAATCAGTTGACTTGCAAAAGCATTCTGGTGTTATACAGTAATACATCTTATGATGTACAGCCAAATATCTGCCACTCCGTAGTAACATATTCTGTTTCTGCTGTAGCAATACCCTGCCTGGTCTTAGCCCTTCCAATGACTTCGGTTTTTTGTCTGCAAAATAGGGATAATGATATTGACCTTTGGAAAGCGATGAACAGTCCCAAGAAGGGCTGGGTATTATTAATTAACCCTAAATCAGGAATGGAACAAGAGAACAGCACTTCACTTGCCCTCGTCACCAGAAAATACTGCTGCTCTTTTACTTACTTTCTCTTGGGCGTGATGTGCAAGATAATCAAATGAAAAGCAAACATGAAAAGACTACACAGTACTTTTAAAAATAATTTTACAGATAAACATACAGCTACAAGTAGATTCCAACATTCTACAGCGGGACAAATCAAAGACTTTATTGGAACAGCAGTTTCAGAATTACCGACAGCTGCAGACAGAACAAGACACCAGAGGGGTAAATGGGGCTCTAAGATAAGGGTGTCTGCTCTTCCAAAGCAATAAACCTTTACTTACTCCAGAAAGATCACATGCTAATTCCCACCGTCACGTGTCCTTTGCAGAATTGCAAACAATATTGGCGGGTTTAGGGGTTTTCGTTATCCTTTTTTTTTTTTCTTTAAAGGATAATCAAAATGTTTTAGCTATTCTGTTTCACATTAAAGTCCCTAATGCATTCTGTTCTACTGAGCCACATAGTTATTTCAGTCATTCTTAATAAATAACAGTTGCCAGTAGTAGTTAAGCCAACAGATCTGAATTATTTATAGTGTTGAGGAACAGAACAGCAGATAAAATGCATTAGGGCTTTCAGTTGTTCTTGCCTGAACGACACAATGGCAGCCTTTAGACGTTCTTCCACAGGCTGTAAAATATTCTGCTTCCAGTTCTGGTTTAAAAGATTTCCTAAAGTGACAACAGCCAAGCCTACTGCTATCCATCTTCAATAATCACATTCATGAAGAGCAGGTAAGAGAGAGTCTTCCAAATACAGTACATTATTTTTAAAAGAAAAAAAAAAGCGGCACAGACTTTGATTTGATTGAACAGGTCACATTCAAACTGCTACTCAATATTATTAACCAGTTATTGACACAGATGTTATTTAGCACGGCTCTGTACCTTCCAGCTGATGACCTAAAGGCACCTCAGTGTTGAACTCAGTGTTTCTCCTCTCCTTTGCCTATAATCCCTCCGCCCTTCAGCTGGCAAAAGGCACAGATACCTTCATTTTACAATGGCAAATCCAACTTCACATCCAGGGGTGGAACATGGAAATCCCGAGTCCTGTCTCTCCTCTCCATTTCTTCCTTACAAGACCACATCACGAAACATCGAGCACACACAGAACAACAGGGACAGAAATTATCTTGACAATACTTGACAAACTCTGTTAAACGCAGTAGTTGAGTTTATGTTTAAAAGATGCATTTAAATATCTGTCTTGAATGACTGATGGGATAACGTGATGTTGCTGAGCTACATCTGGGTAGAAATTTGGGGGACCATCCTGCTTTCCCACCTTGTACTGATATCACAGGGGACTGCAGTGGTGTGAAATTCACTATACACACTCAGTTCACAAGGAGATTCGTGCCCACAAATGACAAGGAGAAATTCACACTCAAACGCTGCAGAGAGAACTGGGGGAGTAGTTGTAGCAACATAAGCTTAAACCAAACAGTTTTTCCTTTTATAGTTCACCTTCCGCTTCCTATACAGATCTATTTACAGCAGGAAATGCTGCAAATTGTGGCATCTCTAAGGAGCAGAAAGAATTTAAAAAATGAAAACCTGGAGACGTAAAAACCCAAACCAACCTCCTCCTACCAAACACTAAAAAAATAGGGGTGGAAATACCACTGTCAGGCCATGTCATGTTGTTAGGGCACCTGAAACTGGCTCCATCACCCGTTGGATTGTAGGAATGAGCCATAGTACCCAAACCATCATGCAGGCTCAAGCGACACAGATCTCTGTGCTTCCCCACTCCCCCTTCCTTGGTTAAATAAAATGATGGGTTCATAGGCTTATTTAAAACCCACACTCTGATGTTACTGAGACGGTTCTATTGAAGTTGCCATATGTCACAGGAGTGACCATGCTCAAAAGATGAAGAATATGGCTTTTGCTTTGGGTAAAGCAGGTCCTGAGCCTGCGTAACGTACAGCTTGCCTGCAGTATGCATCTATATATAGCTCTTTTTGCTCACAAAGGCTATATGAATTGATTCTGAACAAGCTGAGGATTTCAAACAAGTCTGCAGTGCTGTAGCCTCTCTCCCGCCCTGAAAGGTACAGTCAATTATTTAAAACTTGGAGAACATGTCCTAAAATTATTTCCAGCAGCATTTAAAAACAAATCCTTGTGCACATTCCAATCACTGTTATAAGGTCAAGTGAAAATAGAAGCTGTCACCTTTTATAGCTCCGACTTTACAAAGTAAATCTTGCAAGATCAGACATTGTTTCTCTACCACGGACTTCTCAATACCACAGAAATTCTACCTGCATATTCCTCAAAAATCTGCACTTCGTTTATGCAAGAGAATCAGCCTTTTCTTACAATCATTCTTTGTTCCATTTTCTTTTGTACGAGACATGTTGGATTAACACCATCAGTTCACCCACCTCAGAGGCAATAACGCTGCCCCCAATCTAACGCAGCTCACATCAGAACAACCCAACGACTTTTCTTTCTCTCGGCCCCCCTCAAGGAAGATTGCCATCTTTTCCTGTAAGTTTATTATTAAACCTGCGATCTCTTCGGAAGACAGACGAGCTCTAAATATAAGAATCTGTTACATAATACCTCCCGAAAGGAGGCAGCACACAATAGACAACACGAGCCTGAGCAAAAAAGCAGAAAGGAGATGAAATTCTGTGTTACTGTCCTGCCTTTGCCCACAGCCCGGACTTAGGTCCATCCTGTGTAGAGTTAAACATACAATAGAACATGGAATCAGGTAATACAGGCGTGAAACTTCGGGGTTTATTTCTATGGAAGATAAACAAATGCAAACAAGCAACGTTACCTGGAAGTTAATTCAGGATCTGGCAAAAATTAACTCACATCAGAAGACATCTTCCTCAAACACAACACAACTTGTTTGAAGCTGCATGAACCAGGATTGTAAATAATACACTAGTGAGGACTGACTCACCCACGGTGATGAGTAGGCTCAAAGCGTCTTCAAACGGAGCAGTGTCACAGTTATAATCAGCAGTTAAGAGAGTTACTTAGGAGTCACGCTATCAATTACAATGGCAATACATATTCAGGGAGTGATATGCAGACAGAGAGAATATGAAATCAAAACATTAATAAAAAATAAGGAACCGTTGAAGACAAAGTATTATCTTCTATATCTACAGTGCTTTATTCATTCCCCATTTATTTAAATAAATCTAAAAATAAATGGTTACTTCTACCAGCACTGACATACAAGCTACCTTGGATGAAAAACAGCAAATTGCTAACCATGGACAGAAACGCTACACAAACAGCAAAAAAATGGACCATATTAGAAAGAACAGCGGGAATCTATACAGAAATCGAAGTTATCCAAGCTAAAATTTAACCAGAAAAAAAGTATCATCTTGATTTTCTAGACCTACGATGGGATTTTCAACAAAAAAAGAGAATGGTTAGAATCATCTGCATCAAGATGTCTCCTTCCCCAATCTACATCCTCCTCCTCTCACCACTCTTTAGCATCGTACTGAGACAATGACTTGAAGGAAAACACTGAAATACATACAGATATATACACATGTGTGTGTGTTTAAATGTAAAAAAAATAAAATAATCTGTATTCTAAATCCACACTGAAAAATAGCAATGAGCTATTTTTGTTGGATTTAGCTGTAAAAGACTGCTAATAGCATGCAACTGGATCTATCAGAAGTACAGTCAGGCAGCACAAAGATCGCCTCAAGGCAGATAGTTTTCAAATAAAAATACAGGTGGTGCACATGCATGAGTGAGCTTTTTAATGGTGCATGGAATCAACATAAAAGACACAACTGCCATTGGTTAGATTGAAGGTAATATACCTAGAAAAAAAAAGATTAGGAACACCAGCTGAGTTCAGAGATAACATAGGAAAAGTTACTGTTAAAGCAAGATTTAAGTTATAATAACACAGCAGTAGTAAATTGGAAGATGTAAGATGATAAGAGGCTGAGCACTGCTCCCCGTTCTGCCTCTGACAAGCGACACTTCTTTAATATCTACACGTCCATCCATCTAGGTGTCAAATCGGTTTACTGCCTTAACACTTCAGAAGAGTACTGTGAAATTTAATTCATTAATACCTGGAAACTATGTTTTAATCCTTGGATAGACGGTGCTGGGGAAGGACACCATACTGCAAAATTAAGACTACCTAATAAAATATTACTGTATTTATTTTAGTGAACTCCACACCTGCTTGTCTCCTGTTTCAGTTCCTGGGCCCCACAGCGCTTCACGACTTTCTCCTTTCTCTGCCTCTGGTGAGCAGGATGGGAGCTGTGGTCACAAACCAGAACATCAGGGCTGCAGGTGGGAGACAATTAGCAGTTGCTCCCACAATATACAGAGAATAGAGGAAGAATCCTACTTGATCCACATAGTCACAAATATTGTTCTGGAATCCTATTCTAAAAAGTACTGTAAAAAGCAGCAGGAAAACTGCAGGGGGTATGAAAGAGTAATCTAGGTCCAAATCTTTTCTGAAGTTGCCAAGAATGAAAAGTCAGGGACTTGATTTGGCATGAACGGAAGACACTCAAAACTTCCAGAAATGCAAATTAAGCACCTTGCATAATTAAACTCAACTACTCCCTTTAGTATGAGCAAAAAGGCCCCATCCAAACCCCTTTACAAGTGTAGAACATTGTAGATTATTAGATATGGAGAAAAAAGGTATGTTCAGTCCCACAGCCTCTAATGCTTAGACACATATCCATTAGCTTTGTTTTTCAGAACTAAAAACCTAACTCAAATTAGATTAACAAACTGTAGCAAAATCAAATACAGAGGAAAGCAAAGACAGCAACTTGAACTCCTCGGGGATCAGGGAAATTAAACAAGTATAATATGTTATAGCTTTGTTATAAAACGATAATGGACTGGTGACAAAAGTCTCCGCCTTGATCAGAACTGTGTTTTCTAATATTCAGCCCATTCTTTTTGATCAGGCCTGGTTATATAATCATCAGCCTTGCCATGTTTTTGCTGAAATCATGCATTTGATTTACAGATTTTTATTAGTACCAAAGACAGCAAGAAAATCAATTCATTCCCAAATAAAATATAGCAAGGTTGGAGCCTCAGCACTGATCCATTTTCACATGGGCTAGATGGCAGTAAAAGAAAACGCTTCTGACAATAAAATAGAGACATAAGCTCAAGTAACCGCAAAACAAAGAAAAGGAATACAAATGCCACAAGAATGCAAATCCACCTCGCTCTGCGTTCAAAGCCCAGACAGACCACGCTCTCCTACCCACAAGGCCAGTCCGTGGCAGGAGGTCTGAAAAATCCAGTAAGGAAAACTGCCCAGGTTCCCTGTTTATAACTATGCAGTAATCCTTGAGATTTAGCACAGCTTGTCAAGGATAATGCAGTATTGCACAGTTCTTCATGAGTCTCTTCTGCCTTTTAGCTATGAGTCACCATTATATTAGGAAAAAGTGAGCTTAATTTAGACAACACAGAAGGGTAAATTACATATTTTTCTTCAGGTCTCTGATCCAGGGGGCTACCTTTTTATTATTTATTTAATGTCTCATTTCTCTCATCTTCCTTTTTTTTTTTTTTTTAAATAAAATGATGGAAATTTCATTAATCTTCAGTAAGCAGCACCACAGGAAACAATCATAGTCCTGGGCATGAGGGAAAGGGGTTTCTACGTTTGATGGAGGACTTTATATCTCTGCTACGCTCCCTCTCCCGCAGGAATGACTTAAAGGAACAAAGGAGTATTCATTCAGTGTTCTTCCTCCTGTAAATAGTCTTGCCCCAATCTACCCAGCAAGAAGAAAAATGGAAAAACTGCAAACAGGTATTAGCATTTACAGCCATTTCTTAAATACAGATCTAGCTGTCTTAGAAAGAAAACGTCTGCAAATCTCATTTAGGCTGGAAAAGGGGGAGCGTATGTGCTCTTTTTAGTACATGCCTTGAGTTTAATGTGATCCCAATTGAAAACAATAGTCAATCCTACTGACTTGAGCACCTCAGTGATCAAAGCTTTCCTCTGATGTTCAGTGGCAGTTAGGAAAGGTTTGCAAGGAAAGGAACAATAATGTGCTATAAGACACGTCTGAGTAACTCTTCAGGTTTAGATATCTGCAAAACCTTACCAAAAAAAGAAAGAAAAAAATTAATAGAATGATTGAGATTAATTTGCCTACTTGCTACTACAATAATTAAAGACATCTTTCTTATAAAGCGACTGTCTCAGGCATTTCATTCATAAGGGAGATTGACATGCTGATATATTGTACTTCCAAGTTTGAAAGTATTTCTCTTTCATTGCAGCTACTCTCTGGAATTTATTAAAGGAAAGTAGTGAGAAAGACTGATAGGATAAAGAAACAGTGACTAACATTAAGTCAGGACTGCAAATACTTTGGCATCCTGCATTCACCCCAGCCTTTGATATGGGACCAAGATAGTAGGGAAAAAAAACCTAAAAAAATCAGATATCTGCTCTTCTCTATCCTCTCCACGGATTATTTTTTCACTCTCCCACACCTCACGCCCTGGCTCAGGCACCTGACTCAGGCACCTGACTCCAGTCACACCTCTGCTTTGTGTTGGCCGGGTCCAATGAGCTGATGATTGACAGAGAAGACCTCCCAACATTTTCTTTGGACATTCTTCCAGGACAAACTATCTCCTCCAAAAGGGATTGTTGTGATGTGAAGGTAAAGTAAAAGACAAGAAATGTGAAATGGTCAGGAAATAGAGGAATTAGAGAAAAAAAGTCCTGGCTGTACTACAGGATGTTCCAATAATCTGTCTATATATATATATTTCCTTTGAAGTTTCACTATTGGAAATAAAATGCTTGTTGAAGTATCATATTTTAAAGAACCTAAAGCAGCAACTGATTAAAAAAAAAAAGAAAAAAAAAAGCAAACAGATTTCTCACTACATGTATTTAACATTGTTTCCCAATGAAACCCTTTGTAAGTGGGAGTACTCAGGAAGACACTTAGATTTACATAAATTTGAGACAGAAAAATGCTGTTAGACTAAGTCCATTGCACCGCATGGCTGGGATTGAGTCTTCCAGTGGAAGTGACATCAGCCTCTGGACAGACACACTGCTCGGTCTCAGGCAAAACTCGTAACTTAACTTCAGAATGCGTTTCTTAAAGCCAATCTACTGCCCTCTCCTCTATACCATTAGCACAATACTTCAAGGTTGCTCATGCATAATATGTAAATTCTAAGTTATGATTTTACTTTGCTTTTAAACAGATAAAACATACATACGTCCATTCTATCATTGTCACATAAATTTTAAATGTGACTACATGCCAATTCTGATAACCTGATTTTTACCCCTCTTTTAAAGGTAATACTACACATATCACAGCAACACTGAGCAGTTAATATAATTCAGTACAAAACTACACAAAAATTAAAAAATGGATAGTATAATTTATTTAAAAATTCTGCTAGACTCAACTCAGTATAGTGCGTCATCATGCAGCGGGATAGTAATGAGTACTTAGGGTTTTCTTCCTGTTATGGCCAGTAAATTCAAACAGTTGTAACTCTCTTACAAGAAACTTCATCTGCTAAAGACCTAGGTGAAGCCTAAGCCACTCACCAGAAGATACCAGGATTCTCAGCTTGGCAAACGCAGAAGAGATCTAAAAGAATCATCCATTTGCTTTTTCAGCACAAAACCCCCAGCGCTCCACATCAGTTTCTGTGCGTAAGAGATCCAGGATAGACAGAGCAAGGAGCACGCCCAGCAGTGCTTGTCAAAAAGGTTTACTAAAAGGACAGAGAGAAACCAGCAGCACAAAATTCAAATGTGCACCACAATTCTCACATCAAGACGACTCCTTCGCAAGGCACAGTCTTTCAGCCATTCCTGTATTTTTACTGGTTACCATTTCACTTCCCTTGTGGTGGGGAGGGAAAGACATTCAGATTTTCAGAGGAAAATGTAAGATCAAAGTACGAAGAATTTGGAAGCTGCAATAAAAACCAACAGATGGCTACGTGAACGCACGCCCCAGTTCACTGGGGGGCCCCTGGTGCCATGCCTAAGCCGATGACGCCAGCAGAGCCCCTCCAGTGAATTACAGCCCTGTGAACATTCGAGGGTCACGTGTTTTCCTACACGTGCTGAAGATGAGATGTCTTGCAGAGGCAGTGGTTACTCACCAACAGAATACTCAAGCTGAAGCCATTCCGTACATACATCCTGTCATGACTACTGGATTCAAAGAACAATGTCTGGTTTCTGATTTTTTTTTTTCCTTCAACCAGTAATAGTGAAACTACTTCAGCTGCAAGAAAGATCTTAGTTTTAAAAATGCAAATATTAGAGGGAAGCAATCAAAGCAATGTGAATGATCAGAAGTTTTAAAATGTCACCCATGAATAAGTGATGACGCATAAGGAAACATGATAATTCACATACAAAACAATGAAGACATTATATTGTTTTCTGTGTTAATGCGGAAGGGTCAAACACTATAGAAAAAAATTAACAGGAGAGGTTCAGATTAGGCAGTAAGAAAAACTTTCCACCTGTAACTGAAATTGCCAAGAACTGGAATAGCCGGCGTAAGGAGGTTGCGGGATCTCCGCTGCCAGAAATTTAGAGGTGAGGTCAGAAAAGTACCTCTCAGGATACGGTTTAGATTTAGCTAGTTCTACCTTGAGGTAGAAAGGTGGACTGAATGACCTCCTGAGCTGCTTTTCAGCCCTATTTTCTACGTTTTTTCTATTCTATTAAAAACATGTGCAATTTCCCTTAGCTCTTTTCCTAAAAGGAAGGAGGGTAATTCAAGAGACACGGTGTCTCCCGAGCATAGCCCTTATTAATTAACCTCATAACGTAACCTGCAGTAACATTGTGCAATGGTGTGTACCCCCTCCAGTGCCTGTCCTACATAAGAGTGTCTTCTGGCTACAGAATGTAGAGCTTGATCACAAAGATATTGGTGTGTCCTAACTTGCACTGAAATCAATGGGAATTGAGGTAACTAATTAAGATTTGTAATCAGGCCCTTAGTCCAAAGCAACAGAAAGGCATGCTTTTAGAATCAGATTAGTTACTTAATCATTCAAAACAAGCACAGAATTATATATTGACTGCCTGTGGAAGCCACATCTTTTCCCAGGTCCAGAGCCTACTCTGTCGCACATTTCTATTTAACACCTAAGGAAGGAGAAGCCACCTTTCTATCAAAGCAAAATCTACCAGGCATTTACACTGATGGTAACATTTTATGGTTGCTCCTCAGTCGGGGCTGCTCACTTATGGCTGTAAAAAGATGCAAGACTGAAGAACCAACCTGTAAAAAATGATTCTGTAATGATTTCAGTCCTTCGAAACCTGGGCTGCCCTATTAAAAAAATAATAAAATATCTTTTTCCTACGGAAGCGTCTCCCATATAGACAGACCTTTAGGTACATTACACTGGCAGCCTCTCGCTTGAGCAATACTCTTTGCCTATCCACTGTTCTCATCCCAGCTGGTAATAATCAGAACTGAGAGACTTAATTACTGTACCCTTCAATAAGGCCTTAATTTTATTTTTGTTCTTTCTGCTGCAAATGCCCATGAATCAGAGGGTCACTTTAAGCACAGAATTCAATTTAATTATACTCACAGGCATTTTTATCATTAAACAGGTCAACTTATTAAAAAAAAAAAAATCTTCATTATGAATAATGGAAAGCCTGGCAGGCAATCCAGAAGAGTCCCACTCTCAAAGCTCCCACATCCATTTGTTTAGATTTGTTTACTAAGCACTGGGCAAGGTCCCACTGAATGAACACAACAGCATTAACTGAAACTACATCTAATATTTAATTATAAGTGGATTTTAATGCTGACTTATTGACTGTGTTCATGGGAATATTTACCAGTATTTGTAAACTGGACTATTATCTGCTAATAAAAGCAGGGAATGAGAAAACCGACACAAAAGGTCATTGACTGGGAATATGACTCAGTATCCCTGAACTGAATCTGGCAAAATCCTTCCCAAGTTATGGAATTATTACATACAATCAGGTCCATTCTTCAAATAGGATGGGATTCTTTTTCAGATAGGACACTTTTAATTACATGCCAGGGAGGATGTCTCTGATGGACTATCCTCATGTGAACTCGATCTAAAAAGAAAAATCCATGCTGTTGATGAAAGCCTTGATATGCACGGTCGAAGACAGTAAGAATTCTGGTGAAACAACATTTTGGATAGCAAGAACAGAAGAGGTCTCCTGGAAAGCTATTTTCATGCTTAACTATTACATTTCAGGACTTAGCTTGGGTCTTTTCAAGGCAATCCTTTTGCATATTTTTGCTCTATTCTGCATGCCACTGTGTGTAACATGACTTCTGTATGCTATTTACACGGCTAAGTAATCAAATAATTATGCATACTGTGTCTCCTATATATCCCCTTCTTTTATGCTCCCCATTTTCCTGAACTTTTTGTTCTCTAATAATTCAACACACCTAGAACTTATTCATTTATTTATTTAACCATATGGTGAATACTAATTTCAAAACTAGCTGTTATTTTAACCACTTGTAGGTATAACAAAACATTAATCCATTATTTTAAGCTAAAGTCTTAAAAAGGTAATTATACAAGGATGGAATGCAAGTTAAAGTTTTTACTGATTTCAATTACAACAGCTGTTTACTTTCATCTTTATGTCCTCATGACACAGAAAGGAAATAAAACTGCAGTGATAAAAAGCTACTACAAAGAATTACTTTCAAGGAGCGCGATTGCAAAGTCAGTTGTTCTCTGTGCTTGAAGGCCATGTGAAACACACTTCTAATTCATCCAGCATTACTTTACAATACTGATCATAGATAACCACAAACACACAGATATCTAAAATGGAAAAACTAGAAGCAATTTCTGCTTCTGAAAAAAGTTGCATTTTCCTGATTCTTGAAGGCATCCAGATATAATAAGAGTAATAGCTCTCAGAATCCAGGCTTGTGGCATTACCATGATCCTGAATTCTCATGTTTCATTTTCAATTTCCTCTTCTACGTAAAAGTAAACATCACACAGTTACAGCCTTACAAATTTACAGAAGGAGAGACACTTACGTAAAAACAGAACCATGCGTATCTTGTTTGACAGAAGTTGTTGCTTACCATCCAAGTGGCAGTTGATTTCAGAGGTTCATAGGTGTTTGAATTTTAGCAGAGAGAACTGATGCAACGTACTCTTTCTAGATATACAAAAGTTTATTCAAACAAGGATATATCCAATCACACAGATGTCCTTCTCAAATCAGCTGCTGATACTTCCTTTGCAACTACTACCCCATGTCCTCAGATGTCTCCTCCCACAGCTATATAACATTTCCTTTCAGCCGATATGGTTACTATCCCATCCAGACTGGAAAGAGCAGCAGATTTGCTTGTAATAGGTTCATCTACTGCTTTCTGGTGAGCTATTTTTGCTCAGATGATTCAACTTAATACATTCCTATAGAGTGCAAGGCTGACCTAAGTTCTTTTAAGTTCTTTTAAGACCTAAGGAATAACAGTATTTTTATTAGTCATAAAAATTTCCAAGACCAGGTTTCATATGGAAACAAACCTGAAGTCCAATGAAAAAAACACCAGTAAAAATAGGCAAACTTGCTTCTGTAACATAAATTACACTGAAGCAGCACAAAAATATGCTTACTAGTCTCCAATTAGGTCTCATACTGCTTACATTAATTTTCTACCTATTAGATATCTGTTCATTTTATGGTTGGACACAATAGCAGGAATATTTCAAATTATAATTTAGAATTAAAAAAATAAAGCTCCTTATAATTCCCAGAAATTGAAAGACTGGAATTATTTAATGAGTCCAAGTGAGAATGAATTTGCAACTTAGCTGCATATAAGAAATCACCTTTACTGCAATCAATGCATAACTTAGATTTACCCCTGAATTATTTTAGAACCACAGTTTTACCAGCAAAATTGCTTTCAAGCAAATCAAGGTTCCTTTGACAGGTCTGAAAGGTAATACTACACTTTGCTATCCGCAGGTTTTGACTATTGCAAAGACAACATCTAAGGACATTTTGATACCCATCCACTCCTCCATTCTTTGTCTCAGTTACAGCGGTACGGCACTTGGATATTTAACTAAAAACCTCTAAATGAATTTGTCATCTTTTTTTTGTAACCATTGTTACAAATTCCTGAGGTATGACCTTCATAAATAAAGTCATCAGAAAGAAATTACACTGTGAATTAAGAGAACATGGTTTGCTTGGTTCTTACGCTACGTCCTCACTCTCCTTGCACACTGCTCTTTACTTCTGCATATGCCCCCAACGCAACGGTTCTGTCCATGCATTGTTCCTTCTGCAATGCCATGTATTAGTGTGCCACGTGACAGTGACTAGAATCCTAATCACGTTGTCTTTGTCACTCAGCACTTCCGAGGACAGTACTCCTGTCACCTCCATGCTAGTGAGCGAGCATACAAAGTAAAACAGCTTGGAGGCACAATACAAAGGCTGAACAGGATAAAGGAGCAGCAAAAGCAAAGCACAAACAATGGATGGTGGGAACAGCAGCATGGTGGCATTGGGAACTGAAGGGCTTACTCAACTCCCAAGCCTCAATGGCAACTCTAGTCCCCCATGAACGTACAGAAATATACTGATAGGTGTTAGAAGTCTCAGTATCTGGACTGCCATTTCGTGTATTCCAGTGGAATTTCAAGTGATGGCTACTGCGCACACCAGAAAACGCTCCCTGACCCAAAGAACCTACAATTTAAGCATTTAAATTGTCAGTCAAAGGGAAAGAAGGGCATGAGAAGTTAAGTATTAATTGCATGAAAAGAATAATGATTTGCCACTCAGGTTGGTTCCACAGTTTGGGAAGTAGATTTCGATTTAAATGTTGTTTATATTATTATGAAATCAGGACAGATAGCAGAGCATAAAGAAATGGGGGGCAAAAAAGGGAGACATAGCAACTTTCAAACAGAGAGACCTAAAACGTATCAAAACAATGCTCAAATTATGAAGCACTCAGAATTATAAGCTTTTCTAATGAAATACTAGTCTTGCTGCCACATATGTCAATCTCCTAAACTTAGGGAAAAGAGCCACAGGGCAATACCCAGAATACAAATTGCACTCAAGGCAAAAGCAGCTGCAAAACAAAGAATGAGCTGATTTGACACTTCCTAAAAAAGTCCATTAATCACAGGAGAAATATTTATGTTTCCAAGTCAGGATATTAGTCCTGAAAAATATCTGCATAAATTCCTTATCATATTTCCAGACTTTCAGCCACAACACAACATTTCTGTGAAAAATGTGATTATACAATTCCACGTGTATGTGTGCCAACAAATTGTGAGAGTATAACGTACAGACGTCCCACATGAGGAGTTCTGCAACATGCCATACAGGTAACAGGAAGCATATTTCAAGTTGACGCTAGACCACTTATTAAAAAAAAGTTAGATTATGTTTTATATTGTGCAGAAGTGGTAGATACAACCTGTAAGTAGGAATTAATTAGATACTGCATAATTTCTTCCTGTTAAATCTGTGAGTGCTTCTTTATAAAAGCAAACTATTTGGGATGGTTTTTTAATGGAAATTTTGAAAAAACAGACAATATCTAATCTCAAAGTTCTACCGAATTTCTGTTGCTATAACAACGTGTGAAAACCTTTCTCCTGTTGAGGACATCTGTAGCTATTTTTACATGCAACAGCTGGATTTGTCTGTCTGAATTTCGCTCATAAGAAAAAGTGTTTTATTTGCCATCTTTGAATCAGCTTTTAATATAATGACAGATGTCAGAGTCCAGCAGGCTCAATAGCTGAATAATCTCTGGCATAAAACACAGCAAAAATGTAAAATGAGCAACAATTTGATTACAAGCAGTGAGAGTCTCACATTCCCCCCATGCACACACACCTCCTCCTCCCAAAGTTGGCACTGGAACAACAAGGGAACAACAAGTCTTTATAAATGAGATCTTGACCTCAGGAGATATCACTTTTTTACTCTAAATTTGTGTAAAATTTACGAATACAGGAGAGCACCAAGAAGCTGACTTCAAATTTCCTGTAGAACAGAGCATGTCAGGCAGCTGGAAACAACCAGCCTTCGGCTGCGATGCCCAAATACATGTAAAATATCTAACAGCTGACCATTCTCATCTTTCTCTACAAGTGTCTCATGCAATAAAACCAGCAAATAAAAGCAGTGATGAATGTGCGGAATTCTCCAAAACAACATAAACAGCTGAGCACCTTGCAGAATTAGGCCCTGTGTAATTTTGCCCAAAATCACAGATATTTGTAAGACTGGAAATAGAAATTAGGAGTTCTGGTCACAGTCGTACACAAGGTGGAGATCAGACAACTAGGCAACACAAAAACTGACATCTAGAGAAAATTTTATTTCAAAACTCCCCCTTGTACTATGCAGCAATATATTTTTTATTATTGCACCATAATTTAGAATATAATATCACTATAATGAATTACTGAAGTGAACTGTTCATTCCCTGTGAGGATTAGGAAAGAATGAATTATATCCTAATGCTATTAAAAACGACTTCTCTCATACACGGCACGGCTTCGCAGAGCCTGCTGAAACCCACATCCCTACCTACCTCAGGCAGAGGCAAGCTTCAGTAGTGCAAAGTCTTTCAGAGCACAGGGAGTCACAAAAGGCTATGTGGATGTGGATTCCTGAAAATTCTCTCCCACTGTTTCCAAAAAGACCTGTTACTTATGAACTGAAATCAGAAACAAAAAATAGCAAAAGAACTCCACCGGGATGTTGGAAATATGCAATGTATACATTATAGAAAGGCAAGAACTGCATACATGCCTGGTGCACATGGACTAGAAGAAGAATATTTGCTTTATTTTTCAAACACAGAAGAGGAGGGCATGACATTTTGGAAACTGGGTCTTGTGTCTTTTTTCCTTCAGTTCCGATTTTAGCTGTAAATACGTAATTACTGTAAATGCATCCAACGCCTACATCATTTCTAAAACAGCACAGAATTGTTCGTATTGCATCTGCTGATCAATAATTACTAGTGTCATGCAGAGACAGGTAAATTGCCAGTGCTTTAGCCTAGGACATTTCCCGTTCACACAGACGCCTACAGTTTAAGGCAACAGTCAGCAGTACAAAAGACAAAACCAGTCTTAATTTTTTTGTAATAATTTGCTTCCAGCTGATTGCCCAACACATTAAAATATACGACTATATACTGAAAAAGCTTACTGCCTATGACTTGGATGTCAAGAAGATTTACAACCCAGTGGCAGACAATAGTTTTGTCGACGCTTTCTAAGCTGAATTTATTGGAGAGCTTCCTGAAGAGAGGAGAAGTGTTCAATTACCCAGTAAATATCAAAGAACATGCTTGGTGTTGCTGTTCTTCCCGTGGACAGGAATTCCATACTTTGAAGTGTGACCTTTTGTGCAGAGCTACTGGAGTCTGTATTTGTAGTATGCTGGAGAATTGGACACAGTATTGAGTTTAAGAGTGATTTCCATGCTGCTTTAATATACAATGCATGAAGCAGCACAGAAAGTAGAGACCAAACGGCCCGAGGCAGTAGTTTCTCCACAATTCTCTAAAAGAACACAAAACAACAACAACAACAAAAAAAAAAAGATTAAGAGCAGAGATCTGAAACAGTTGAAATCTAATGTCTTGAAATTGTACCAAGATGTCTGCCAGGATGCCCTGGTACCTAAGTAACTCTCTCAACTCTGCAGGACTGATGAATATACCTAGATGCCTTGATGTTGTCAGTAAGCAAATAAAGAAAAATAACATGGGGAATAAAACTGTCTTGGAATGTGGCCAGGACAAAGCAGAGCACTTTCTGCTCCAGGATTCATGATCCATGGGAAGGCTAATCTGAAAGGCCACTAATAAAACTGGAGATTGCAGCATACTACATTGATCTTCAAGATACAAGGCCAACATACACAGCAAAGTACACAGAACTTGGAAGTGTGACATACTGGACAACCTACTTGCACAGGATGGAAAGCAACATATTTGTTAGGATATGGCAAAAAACAAGTAGTTCAAGCAACTTAAAGAATTTGAGAATGACCTTGTGTTAATCAGGTTAGCATGCCCAAGGGAGTGGGAGGGAAATCTCCTTACTTAATAAGATCAGTCTTGATTTTAGAGATAATAGGGACATAATTACAAGTTGGCGAGGATGATGTGACCTCCAACCCATCTTTTTAATCCTCATCTAGAGATACTTAATGAAGGTAGTGAAAGTGGAAAATAAAATGGGGTAAGGAATAATGATCAGTGCCGAAGTCCAGTGGAGGGGTCTTCAATAACAACTATGCCAAATTTTGTGGAACTGAAAGAAAGGGAACTTGTAACATCATAAAAGATCTGCATCCAGTGAAACCTTTCAGCACATCTCGTTAAACCAAAAGACCTCAACAGGCTCACAGTTTAGCAGTGTAGTTTACAGCTTTGGCACACAAAATGAGAGGGAAGCGGACAGAAAATGAACTGGCCTTTCTTCATAGTAACCTTCGTACGCAGCATACATCTTCACAAGTAACCTTCCAAACTGACTAGCCTTTCCTGTCTAGCACCTATATTTACTGTGGCTATTACAACGTTTTGGGAAATAAACTCTCGACAATCTATCTTTAGAAACACCATGGGGCTTGGGTTTTGCACAAAGGGTCAGGTACATTTGTACGCTGGAGGTGCTACCATCTGCTCACATAACCTGTACCCACAAAAACCTGTTTTGTACCCACAAAAACCTGTTGGTACAAAGCTCTTTCAGCTACTATTAATACTTTTGGTTTAAAACTTGGTAATTTTATGAGGAATATTTAAAAAATAAAAAGCAAAAGCTATGCACAAACATGATAAAAAATACATCCATATCAACAGAGTCTTCCCAATCGCCTTTCCAACTCGTAAGTTTATGCTTACTAACTACTTTTTTTTCTTATGCAAGATATGATATTAAACAGGCACTATGGGATAGAAGAGAAACATTAATACTGATTTGAACACGATAAAATAAAATTTATTCAGAATTATATACTATCAACTATTCTATTTTTTATAATGTTTGATATCAAGAGGTAGAGAATTGCAAAGACAGTATTTCTGTCAACAGTGCCTGACCTTGAATTAGGCCTCAAGGACTAAATACGCTCAAAATTTCAGCAGGTACCCTGCTCCTTTAAAGACTCTCAGCATTCAGAATACGTCAGTGACACTGATCCCCTATGTGCTGAAATTCTAAAAAGTTACCTTTAATAAACAGGATCAGTTCTTTATGATCAAAGTAACGCCAAAACATTACTAAATCTCTTTACTACTATTTTTCACAATGAAGTATTCAATATCAAAAAAACAAACAAAAAACATAACCTGGTGACTTCAAGATGATGTTGCTCTGGGTTCACAATTACTATATGCTCCTTAGGCTGGAATCAAAAGTTGCTACATTAAATGTAATGATATTTAACAAATCTAAGCAGAAACAGCACTAAAGGATAGCTTTGGGGGGAAAAACAACCCACAAACTGCAATGAAAAGCCATGAAATTTCTCTCTGTTCTATCCTTCATGTCACAAATAATCTCTCCAGAGATATATACGCACACACAAAATTAAATTAATGCTATCAAACTGACAAGAGTGGTTAAAAATAATAAAATTAAGTCCTTTTAATCAGAAAGCACAGCCAAAAGGTGCATCCGCTGAAGCCTGCCACTGATACCAAGGCCTGGCCAGTCTGATTGTTAAGAACATGACTTAATGAGCAGAGAGTGTTCTTTCTACTCTTTCTTTCTACCATGTCTTGCCCAAGCCATCACCTCCTGCGAAAGCTCAGCAAGGTGCTGGCAAGCTCTTCTCAGTGCTCTTTGGCTGGAGACTGAGTTGCTATGATACATGTCTACAGAATAATAAGGGAAAAAAACCTATGGAAAATGTGAAGACTGGGGGCACATTCCCCAGAAAAAACGTGTTTGATTACAGCAAGTCAGAAGCAATCTTGACCTATGAATATCTTACTACCTTACAGTTCTTCCCACCATCAGTTGCATTTGTACTCATTTTGATAGCAACTTTAAAAAAGAGAGAGAAAAGAGGGGAAACAAAATGAGTGTTTTGCTGAAAAATATACTAAGGCACTATAGAAAGAGGTTTTCTGTGAAAACACAGAAAGCACAGGCTAGGAAAAAGAAAAGCAAATAAAGAAGCAATTTAAACCGCAGATATAAACATTTTCTTGCTTCCCAGAAAAAGTCCTTCCAAAGGATTTTGTTGATGCTGTGGATCTAACCAACTGAAAACTACAAATTCTTCCCTACAGAAACACAGATAAAAATATGAAATCCACTGTAACAAAATAATAAATAGGACAAGGAATTACAACAAAACAAAAACCTCCCACAGATGGCGTTATCAAACTGGTATTTTTCACACACAAAGCAGCCTAGTTTGCTGAAAATGCAATAACTTCAGACACTTGGTGTTCTAAGTAATCAACAGAGCAGTGAAAAATGACATGAGTCTGCATTTATCTGGAAAAAATATTTCGTTGTTCCTCCCCCACATCTGTAATTGTATTTCACACACGTTCAACAGGCAACCAAAGAAATAATTCCATTCACTGAACATAAATTACTTCTAAAAAATTCGTTGGTTTATGTGAAGCTACTCTGCATATGGAGAACAGAACGTAAAAATTGACATTATCTGCTAGCCTCTATCCTTCGCACATTAAAAAAAAGTTAATTTTACATATTTCCTGACACAGTTCTAAGTTACACCAAGAAATAATGGTAAATAATTGTACCCGTATAACTGATTAGCAAAATTTGATTTTAAAATTCTCATTCTGTCTTTAGGTAATGCTTAATGAAATGGTACAAATCAGTCACGCTAATGATACAATGTTCTTCTCTACCTGGATAATCTATGTTGGTCGTGGAACTTCTCAGTGAAAATGGGGCAAGGGTTCATCCTTTACTGATGAGCACAGAAAATTGGCACTTTACAGAAGAACAGCAAGTCCACGTAACTTTGGATGTAATTGGAAACACCTTTCCACCATGAAAGAAAGAAAAAACAGATTTTTTTACCTGTAGCAATGATCATATGTTTCTGTAAATTAACAATGACAGACTATGACACATGGTTTGTCATCACTCTTAAATATTTAGAGGGAGATCGTAAGTGAATCCTCAATGGTTTTAGCGATGGTTCTGGTCAAATATCCTGACTGCACCTATTAAACAATTACTGCTGCTGATGGAATAATGGCCAGGAAATCAACTGCACATCCAATAAGCACTTTTGTAAACAAGCTCATCCTTGAAAATAGTTTCTCTTCCTCACCAAAAAACCCCAACACAAAACATCAAAAAAACCCAAGGGCAATAGACCATAGAGCTCACATTATGGACCAAATGACTTCTAAATTCATTCTGGAAAGAAAACCATTTTTAGTGTAGTCATCTATCATTCGCCCAGCTCAGTAGCTTTTTACTCCCTGCAGGGCAAGGTCTCTTCATCCTTCCCTCTGTCATTTTAAACTACAGAAGGGAATAAATTACACACCTAAGACCACTGCTGGTTTTTTATTCTTTCTTAGACCAAATTTTTAAATCATTTTGGGACCAAGAACTCCGAACTCGGGCATCTGAACGGGCTGTATCCATTAAGAAAAAACACTAAACCCTTCATGCATTTACACATGCACATGTATAAACAAACTCAAGCAATATTTACGGAGATGTTACCGTTGTAATTATAGAAAGTGACTGAACTGCACTAAATTACTAGGATTAACTTCGGCTTGCTGGTTCCATGCACTTGCACACACCTTTAGCCCCAAATATCTGTCAAACTCATTATTGTTCTTCATAGAGAAGTAAAACTTAGAAATAGAAACACAGATCTTATCAGGATAGGATCTAACAGGACTTTTTTAGGGAAAAAATCCAGGTAAAGGAAAATGTGTGCGATTTTTCAAAATGAAGGATTTAACCTCATTTTGTGAGGATACCACAGAAAGCCACCTTGTACTTCTCAAATATTCTTTAGCAATGCATACACAAACCCAATTCTCAATGTATTTATGAACATGAAAGTGACACAATAAAATATTGTCCCATATTTATTTGACTCACTGTATTTCAAGAAATATAGTTTAAAATTCTAACCTGCAGTGGAAGGGCCTGTTGAAAGTCCCAGTGGCTGCCTGCTCAGGAGCTTTACTGCCGGATCTTAGCCAGGAGAAGGGTAATTGCAACAAAAAACCCTGAGGAAAATGGCTGCAGAACACGTATTTTCCTTTGGGCCAAGTGTGAGCAGGACTTGAGAAGCACCAAGATGATATCCCTGCTGATTTCCTGTCTCTGCTGCACTTTCATCTTTGGTGCACAAAATCAGCTACAATCTCTGCCATAAAAGATACAATACACTGATTTATCCCTAATTAAGGATGAAGTACCAAAACAACATTTGATTGTTGTTTACCTTTCGACATCTGTTGGCCTCTTTCAAATACAGTGATTTGAAAAAAGGGAAGAAACCTCACTAATTGCTCTTAGAGCTGTGTGAAGAGTTCAGGCTTTCTGTTTCTGGGCTTTTGTAGGGAAGAGCTATGTTTCAGATGTACTGTGTGTTGCTATGGTAATTATTATTTTACTGAATTATATACATTCAGAACTGATTTCATATTGTCAGACAGCAATTAGATAGATTAGACTGTGTATACTCACAATTCTGAAATATTTCCAATTTGTTTTAAATTTTAGGGCATGTGAAAAGCACTGGTTTGACAGTCTTGGAAAATGAAATACTAATTCAAAGGGCAGCTCCATCTGTACAGGTTTCTTCTTACCTTCTCAGTGGCCTATTCACAGGCCAGTATTTTAGGAGCAGAGATACTGCAAGACATTTTGGTGCCTGAAGTCAGACACTGTCCCTCTGGCCCCTCACAGTCACAGCCATCTCCTGCTCATTCTCCTGCTGCAGACTTGAAATCTTGGTCCAGATGGCTGCAGCAGCAGCTACAGTAACCATCAGAAATCGAACCCGTTGGCTTCTACCTTCCATTATTACAGTACTCCTCAGGAGGAAGTTTTCAGTTGCTAATCACTGAGAAAACCTACTAAGTGAAGATAAATGACTTTGCTCATCCTGCAGTCCCTTCTGCCACCATGCAACCTCTGAGAGGGGGCATGCATCCATACGGCACCAGCTGCAACCCTGCATCCTACTGTTGTTACCAGGACACCTGTACAACAGAACCAAAGCATAAGTACCCACTATTATTCACAAACCTATAAGCCATCACTTTATTCCAGATCCAACACGTACTTCAGACTGAAAAAAAACAGTTTTCAGATTTATCTGGCTCTTTCAAGTATCTAACTGAAGCAGTTGAGGAAGATAAACAGGAAGCAACATGATTTAATTTTCCTGAGAGATTCTGAGTATATTCCAATATTCCTACAATACAAAAGTGATGTTAAAATTTGTGTAACCAAAACCACAAAAGCCTTTGGAATTTTAGTTGCTATGCCTTAGCTTGGCAAAGGAAGAAATGATAGTGGCAAGAATAGAAAATCAAGAGAGCCCAGGCTTGCGCCTAGCTTTATTACAGGCTTTCTTTGGTAAATCAAACAATTGCAGAATCTCGTTTTTCCCCATACTAAGAAATAACTCAAGAAAAAAAAGTAACATACGTGAGCAGGGATAATCAGGGGGATAAATTATGAGTTTGAAAACTCATGGATGAAAACCACTAGAAAAATCCACAGAATTGTCAGGAAGGAAAGTAGCTGTGCAGGTTCTGAACAGAGGACAATTATCTCTAAAAGAAGAGCAAATTCAGTGTCTGCCATGGTTCTATAAGCCCATGGCTGGAGACATGCAATGACACACAGAGAATAGGCTAAGCCTTAAAGCTTTATGGGGAGGACACTTGACAGACACAGAACACAAGGGAAATTAAAAGATGTTATTTAATTATCCATACATTTTCTTGGTCATTCTCTCTAACAAGTAAATTATTTTCATGGATTGACATATTACAGTTTGTGGGAGCAAGTCAGTTAAGAGATCAGGAATGAGTCAGCAGTAGAAGGCTGATGGAAACATTAATCTTGAAGAAAGAGCTAAAGGACGAGAGAGAAACACAATATTGTTCAAGATCAGAGAAAATATAATGGGCACAGAGGGTCTGAGAGGTGAATAGACTGCTGCACAAGGGAACATCAGACTGCAAGAAGCTGGTAAAGCACAGGCCATAAACAAAGAGGAAACAAAATGACTAAAACAAGGTGGAGCCTTGAAAATGAAGATAAAAATAATTTTGATTCCAAAAGGGGATCATGATTTACCCAAAGGAGGTCACGTCATGGCAACATGACTGGAGCAATTGTATAGCATTTGCTGTTTCTCTTACTGATAAGGAATCAACATAATCTAGTCATTTCACTAGCGGCATTTCAGACAGTTCACAAAGGATTTGGCATTCATTCAGGAAAGTCTTAACTTATCTTTTTGTCCCAGTTCCCAACTCCGTGAATAGTGGGGGTTTTGTATGTCATGAGCATACCAGTAAAATATCTAATTTGTTCACAACAGTACTCACAACCTAAAAATCACTAAAGCAGGGAAGACTTTATGTCTTTCGGATCAAGCTGTCGTGTTTGCAAAATATACTTTGCCGGGTATCCCTGACATATGGTCAGAATAATTTGGTTTGTTTTCTTATATAAAATCTTCTATCAAAGAAAATTTACTATGGGAGTGCTATGGAAGAAAAAAGGAAGCGAAATGAACCAGTATTCAGTTCCAAGGGAACTTCTAATATAAAGTTAATTTTAATAGCTATTGAATCTGTCTGCTGGGCTTAATATTCAGGCTAAATATGGCTAAAACAAAATGGTGATTCTTCCTCTTTTCTGTGCATTTTAGAAAATTTGGTTTTATCTGGAGAGGTCAGGGAAATACAAACAAGGTTGTTCACATCAACCAGACCAGTAGCTGCCAAAAGAGCTTGAAAAGAGAAACTTAACTGTAATTTCTGCATCTGAAAAAAAAAAAAAAAAAGCAAGTGGTTAACTAATGGCAGGATTCCACAATATGAGTTCAGTAAAGCTCATAATCCTCAGCTTTCCAAAAGAGCCACCACATTAACATTCAGTGGGGAAGGAACAGCTCATTCTTTAAGGCAACACTAGCATCTGAAGTACAAGTGAAATGGTAGCTATAACAATGTCCCTAAACTTAAAATGGTTCTAACTATATCCTTCAGCCTTTGCCTAGTTAACTTGCAATCAGCATGTGTGAGGCTGAACTAAAAGCTATTTTAGGAGCCAACTGGAAAGGAGACTCAGCCCTTTTTAAATTGAATTGTTTTCTATGGTTTAAGATTGTTTCCATGGAGAGACCACAGCATATGAACATCTTTAGGCCAAGTGCTTTGCTGCAGGCTTATCTGAATGAAAGCACCACAGCAGGAAGGATAGAGGCCAGTTGTTTAAAATTCATGGGCATTCTCCTATACGTAACGCAGGAGCAATTCATTTTCATTATTTTGATCTGTTAAGGATTTAAAAGTTAAATAGTGCTATATACACCTTCTCTTAAATGACAAATCTTAATATAATATTTACTCGGGATAGAATAACGCTAGTTGCAACAATGTCGTGCCATTGGGTGCCAGTGGCAAAGTGGCAGGCAAAATTATACTCTAGATTAATGTAAAGGGATGCATATGGGGAGGAAAATGCCCATTTTGAGTTCACAGACAAAATAGCAGGCCCTGAACTGACTGGGGAGAAACATCTCCTAAGTTATAATAAATAGCTCTATTAAAAAGCCAACTTACTCTTCACTGAAGGAAAATAAAGCAAATGGAATGGTAGAAATTACTAGAAACAGGAACACTGTTATACTACTTTATAAAACCTGAGTGTGCATGCAACTTCAGTACTATCTCTGATTTGGGTTTCACTCCAGGTTTCTCTCCTTACACCTTCCCCCTCCTAGTGCATACGTGCACAGATGAACAAGAAAAAGTACAGAAAAGGGCAAGAAAAATGATCAAAGAAATGGAACAGCTGCTCTCTGAGGAACCATTAAGAGTTTACATTATTTTACGAAGTCACTTGAACACACTTGGGAAAGAACAGCAATCTAGTGGATATGCTGTATGCTCTTGCACACCTTCAGAAGGCAAATCCAAAATTCAACATTTTCCCCAAAATATTCTACTAGGCAGCACCCTTCTCCCTACATCTTTTTTAGACAATAATGAACAGTGTTACATAGTGTAGATATTTTGGAGGATTTCTGTTAAGTTTACATTCTTAAGACTCCACAACATGCAATAATTGATGTATATTAAATAATATCTATATCATCTCTGAGGCTGCCAAAATTAACTCTATTTTATACTTTGGAAAACAAAGAAACAAATACTAAGTGGCTCAAAAAATGCTAATAGGAAATTTGCAGAAACAAGGTTTAGGGTCCAGGAGCTAATGTTTAAACCTGAACTACTGATGGGTATTTATGTAAGTCCTAAGAACACTTTCAGAGCTTAATAGATCATAAAAATACTATTAACACTTCTTCTTTAGTGTTTTCAAAATCAGCACAAAAAATCCTGTGGTAATTTACACACATTCCTTTCACCTAAACTTCATCCAGGCTACAAAAAAACCCCAAAAAAGGAGTCTTTTATCTACTTAACCCCTTTGGAGACAAGACAGCAAGCAGGAGGGAAGCGCAGACTTTGCAAAAGATTTTCTTAACCATACCCCTGCAGTCTTAAAACATACACCCTGAGATGTAGCTTCCCTCCTCTGTGCTCATCCCTTCACATAAATTGCTGATTTAATCTGCATTTCATCTAACGTCATCAGTCATGTCGTGTGGGCTGTGGTTGGATTCAATGTGGAGCAGAGCCTCCATTCTTACATCCTCTAACGTTGCTGTCAGCTCAGAGCCCGCAGCTCTCATGCATCCAAGTCACAACACCCGGGTGAGATGCTGTAGGCCTCTTCCAGTCAGGGCAATTCTATGGAGCGCCGCTCATTTATGGCGGCAAGGCCAAGCTAGCGCAGTCATCGTACCAGTAACTTACCACAGTTACAGAGTAATCACCACAGCTTCACAGTCATATCCCATCACAAGAAAACTGTGTTCAAAACACGTAGATCTATTTCAATTTTTTGCTAATAAAAGATGATCAACTGAACCGCCTTACAATTCAGTTTAAAAGACTTCACCTTCTGCTTTAATTTATTGCACTGAATTGTTCATCCTATGCCTGGGTTAGAAGGACATCTGCGCGCTTCCCAAGACAAAACGGTAATTTAAAACCTTGATGGAGGAAGAAGGACAGCAAGGAAAATTTCTCTGGCAAGTCAGGCTGTTGCCACTTGCACTGGTTTTGCTCCTTGCCTTCCTGTTCACGATAAATATTAGTGTCAGGTTCTCATAACTGAGTACCAAATCAGACAAGATATTCAGAAGACAACAGCTGAGTCTGAGAACATTTACTGTAGCTAAAGAAATTCTAAGGCATTTAATACCAGAACATTTACCTTTGACATCAGAACCTCTGTATACACGAGAGGAGCAATTTATGCTGACATTTTCCATAGCAATGCTCTTTTCCATTACAAATGCATCGTGTTCTTTCCCTTCTTATGTATAAAGAACAATGACCTTAGAAGTAACATTTTAATTTACAGGAAATTTGAACTAGTACAATCATCATACCCAAAGGAATATGATGTTAAAATATTATTCTCTTGAACTTTGCAAAACACAGTAAGGTATCAACATGAATAACAAACCTTTCACTGATTTAATAAATATCCCCTGTAATGTATTTTTGCAAGCAAAGGTTAATTTGCTTCTCCCTGCATTCAATTAATATTGATAATTAATAGAGAGTCCATATTCATTCGTTCAACCCAAATTTCCTGGAGATGAACAGAAGCAAAATGACCAGATTTTGACTGGGTTCTTTGACCAGCATGTCTCAGACTAATGAGAAAGTATCTAGTTAAGATGCAAACGAGCAGCCCACGTGAAAGGAATTCCAGCCTACCAACTGCCTTTTTAAGTCCCTCTATTATGACGAGCATTTCTAAATGCTGGCAGACATTTTCTAACCACTAACTGCAGACTTGCACATTATGCATAGATCAAGATGACTGGGGTTTTTTATCAATGTACAGCCCAAGACATACAGGTAACCCTTTTCTTTTTCTTGAGAGCAGAAACCAGTTCTGTGGCAAAGCTGGGTAAATGAAACAAGGACGCTGATGAGCCACAAAAGTACTCTCAGCCAAGATCCTGTAAACAAAGTATGTCAGCAAAAGAGAAATGGAAATGTTAATTTACTTCTTGAAATTCTGAATCCAATTCCACTGTTTCATTGCATCTCTGGGGATAAACTCAAAAACCAGACAGGCTTGCTTTGTCACGTTTCTTCTCTGGAGAATTTTGAAAAAGAATTTGCACCATTGCAGGTAGAAAAAAAACCTGAATCAACAGTGGCTTGCCCAGCTAGCTCCAGACTCCAAGACAAGTGAATCGAGAAGACACTGCATCCTTTTTCCAACTGTAGCAATTATCCCCAATGGATTTTACACATTCAAAAAAATATTTATGATGCCTCATTAGCTTGGCATGATGAATAAACTCCATCAATCAACATTTATTTTACTAAATTTAACTGCTATTGCCCTTGAGTTGAAAAGGAAATGAAGAAAAACAGAGACTTGTAGGAGCTATTTGCTCAAGGGCTTTGTTATGGGTGAAGGAAAAAAAACAAAAAAACCATCAGGAGTTTTTTTGTTTGTTGTGGATAGAGGACAAGAATTATTCATCTGCTTTAAATGCTCTTGTTAACAGGCAGGTTAGGATACAAGGTGGTGTGGTCTTCACAAGAAGAATGTAAAAACTTAATGGCAGCTCTATCAAGAGAGATGGAAGTGATGACCATCTACTCATTTGGCAAGGAACAGAGATGGCAGGAATTGGTGGCATTGGTCTGGTTCTTCACACGCGACTCTCACTACCACATCGATCATCGGTAGAATTGCCAGCCGTATGCAATTTTGAATAAGCACTGACTGGACAAGGGGGTACAGGGACAATGACCATAAACTGAAAGAACCCCTGAGTGAACCCCTTTCTCCACTAGAATTATTTGTATTGGGAAGATGCCATAAGGAAAACTGGTCCTGCAGTTGGCAGAAACTGTTCTGAGAATTAACATAGGACTTCAGTTTTAAGAAAGAAACAACAGTCTCTATCTGCCCTAAATTAAAATATATTCATTTACAGAGCCCATGTATGCATGTGTCTGTGTGTGAATGCTTTTAAAGATAAAATAGCAAGCAGACAGATGTTGATTTATGGAGAATTAGAATTAAAATAGCCTACTTGCTGATTACACCATTCAGCACTAGGCTGTTTTGTCCTATTTGATGTTATTTTTTCCTTGCTGAATGCTATAGCATTGTCTCATCTCCAATGTACCACGTTCATAATGCCACAAATGTACTAATTGACCAGAACATTGCAACAGTGTGTATATTAATACTTCCATCATGCAAAAATAACAAAAAAATTGGCTGTTTTTTTCTGTTATTTACCAGTAGATAGGTAGCTGTAATCCCAAAAGTCTTTATCTCTCTATTTTATGTCCAATACCATACTGAAACAGCTCATGCTACCAAATGAAAAAAAAATTAAAAATCTGGGTTTATGTCATGCCATATTAAAAGCTCAGTATTATTTCATTAAATAGCTACAATCTCTTTGTTTGAAGCCACAATCACAGATCTTACTCTTTCTGACAATACATAATCCAAGATATTTGGCACTCTATCAACAATTCCAGACTTGCAAGGATTACAGATGCGCTGACAGTTAAACGGAGTTAGAGTTCTCTGCCAAAGATAGATAAGTAGCATGTACTCTTTGATAAGTCCTATCAGAGCCACACTCTGACAGGAATTCCTCTGCAATGCTACTAAATCTTACGCTGTGAACCTCATTATGCACATAGTCATTTGCCCCACTAGAGGCTGAACTCCCTTGCCACCAATAGATAGACTCCATTTCTTTCCCCAGTTACATACATACTGCTTTATATTCCAGATTCTAAATAGCTGATCAGGCATGATGGGGCTGGGAGGGGGCGAAGAAGGGATGCTTTTGTAATAGCATACAGAGATCTAGCCAGAATGCTTAATCTGGTTAGCTGTAAGACGAAAATCTGTCTGGTGGCTTTGTGACAAAGGAATGAGGCTATAGTACAACACAAGCACCTTATTTTAAATGTTTACAAACAGTAACTTCCATCATTTGCACAGTTACTCTGTTGACAGAAGTTTCTGTAGAAACATTACAGCTGGGGGGGGATTAAATCTTGGATCTTTAGTTGCAATGATTCTTCCACATGCCAGGTTTTTACAATATAATTACCCGTATAGGCACACACATGCAGAGCACAAGGATACATGCCAATACCATTCAGTAAAAGCAGATCTAAGTTGACCAAACTTTCTTCTTTTATAGGGATATCATGACGCTAGCTTCTGTAGAATGTGGTCATTCTTCTACTCAACCGGATGATACATCATTACAAAATCCATTCTGAAATCTCTTCTCATATTCAATATGAAGTTGGTAAAATAACAGAGCTCTAGCAGTAAAAGCATTCCTGTATGTATAATGAAGATCTCAGATCAAACATCTCAACAGATTCATTTAAAGTAAGTGTATTATAATTTCCTAGATTATTACCTGCCAAAGCTCAGTGGGTGGTCTCTGAAGGCCTACGCCATCAGGAATCCCAGGTTCTTAGAATCCTGTCATAGCTGTCTGCATCCACCCCCTCAACGTTTCCAGTTTCCCTTCTTCTGCTTCAAAAAGTAATTCCCTCGGTAGCTGTCACATTAAGATATTGGGATACAGTCCTCCTGCTGCACTTTTGGATTCTAACCACCTGATTGTCAAGCTCACTAACAGAAAGCGAGTACAACCTACTGCAGCGCCTTGAGCTAATGAAAGTCAGTTTCTAATTTTAACCCTTCATTGTAATCAACAGTTGATACAAATCAACTTAGAGCATGGAAGATTTACTTACGTTCATAGAGCATTCTCTGAAGTATGACAGAGGAAAATTTTATCTTTTGTCAGAATTTTTCTGCTTACCTAATTCTGAATAAACCAAATCAGCACAAGCACTTACATATACACACACAAACATATCAATTAACTGACGTTATATTTTTTAGTATCCTTACAAGCATGTTATTTTTAACTAAGGAAACTAATTTTATCTCACTGCTGAGCATGGGCAAGCTTGTTTGCTTTCTTGGGTACAGGTAAAAGCTGTCACAGACAGGATCTCTGTATTTGGGTGCTTTATTTTTTTATTGAATGCCATGGCTTGGCCAATAGTTTGTGGAGATAAAATTATCTGAAAGATATTTTCAAGCATGATATCAAGGGTAACATTTCCTAAAGTGCTTTGTCTATGGTGCTGTTTTTCAGAAACTTTCCCGGTTTGTTGTTCCCACCAGTGTTACAATAAGGGTAGCAATTTTAGACACCTCACTGTAAAATTTCTTTATCATGTCACTTAACCTTGCACTGAGACTAGCAGCTTGTATTTTCTGCTCATACTAATGCTAGCAGTCTCTACTGTTTTCATGGATAGTACTGTAATGGTTTTATAACCATGCACAGAAAGCAACAGTTAACATTACAGTAAAACTAATCAGCCACATATCTAGCTACCAGTGCTGTTTGAAAAATACATTGCCTTATCATACACCTGCTTTTGTTCTTCTCAGATTACAATTATAACAAATGAATAATGAACCTTTCCAAGCAAATATAAAGAGTAGCATCATCCTCATACAATTAACTCTATTCACACAACAGGCATGTGTAAACTGTATTTGGACCCAGGAAGTGGACAAAACCCAGACAAATCTCTGGAGCAAAGGAATACTTGTGAAACACTTTCTTTTACAGGATATCCAAGCATGTAGGCTGGAACATGGAATTTGGGGAGTTACAAATATACTTAATACAGCTGCAGATTCCTTTTTTTGATAGTAAGTTAACTTACCACTCCACACTTAAATTCTGCTAGCAGCAAGGGTACCCAATCTCTTACATACCAAAAAGGACAATTACCGATTCCTCTTACATATCAGAAAGAACAAATCCACTAATTACCAATTCCATCCAACTTGATGTATTTTGGAGGCTGGAATTAGAAGATTAGTTGCAGGCTTTGACCTTTGAAACTAAGTACGCTGTCCTCCTCGCGATCTCTAACAAGCAACAACCAAAGTTCATTAACACCAGTTTCTTGGGTAGCTTGCTACGTCAATGTACTTCTGTTTCTTATGAGACTTCTAGACAATGATAAATTCTTATTTCCTGTTATAAACCAGTAAAATAACATGAGGAGGAACTGATAGAAAGTGACAAATTTATCTTTTCAAACTGCTCCTGGAAGTACAAAAGCATCTATAGCTGATTTGAACACAGAAACATTGGTTCAACAAAAACCATTTGGACCACCTATTTACCTTGCCAGACTTTCTTTGTCAAGGAAGAAACACTCAACACTGATAGAAGAGGAAGATGAAACCTAAGAAAGATTACAATTCTGTGAACCCGTAATAATAACACTAAAGCTGTTGCAATACAGCTACTTTTGACAACTATATTATTGAATAGATAAGTGAATACGGTTTTCAGTGAGGAATCAAAAAGAATATAGAGTTTTTCACCTTGGAGAGGGAGAAGGGGCACCAGTCCTTTAGTTTTCATTGTTTTCAGCTGTCCAGACTTTAAATGGGACTGATTAGGTTATTAGGTTCAATCAACATTTTACTCAGATGTTTAAACACAGCCCATTAGGTACGAAGTGAGCAGGTAACGGACTAAACAAGTAACCATGCTAACATTTTCTCTTAGTAGCGTTTTAGCTGATCTGATGTTTCACATGGTCTAATCACTCTCACAATTTTTAAAATTTATTTTCTTGTGACACAGTGTCTATTACATTGTCTCATGCTGTCCCTTTATTCTTAATTGGTGACCTCTATGTATGTTTGGAAAACAAGCCCACTTAGATTTCGTCTGTTACAGATTCTGTGCCCTATCTCCTTGAAGAACTGTTTTTCAGGGTTTGAGTGATGAGAATTACTTTACTTAGACTTGGAGGAACTCTCGAAGCTTTAACGGACCCATCAATTTCAATGTAAATGTTTAAAGGACAGAGTTTGAGTATCACAGATGAGAAAAACCATCTCTCAGGAGCAGTCTAGAAGACCCCATATATGTACTTATTTAAAAAAAAAACAAATCTGAAAGACAAATGATTAAGTATTTATAGTGTAACTACCAGTGGTGAAATTTCAACAGTCTTTTTTTTTTTTTTTTTTGCAGCTAGACATTTAATCTCTTGAAAGACATCACATGTTTTCATCACTTTCTATTTAGGTGAAAAAGGTCCAGGTTTCACCTGACAGGCTAATAGCCCAGAAACATCCCCAAAGGTGTAACACCACAGGCTCGATCACTGTCTGCAGCGTATCACACCTAACCTTTTCTTAGGGGGGAAAAAATATGAACCCCAAATCTGTACAATGGATGAAAGCATGGCCCAAAGGAAGCACTGGAGAATTTGGAAGGGCACAGTTTCATTCCTCGATGCTAACTTGTGCAATTCCGTGACAAGTTTCACAGTATTTTGTGTTTTCTTTAAGCTCCAGCTGTTTGGAACAAGCAAGTACTTTCAAATTTCAGATTGCAAAGTAAAAGTTAAAAATGTTTCTAAGTACATTTTTCAGAAGCAAAACCAATACCAGGGTTTTATCTCAACTATTTTAAATTTAGGTCTGTTGTTTTGAGCTAAATTGTAATTACTTGGTCTGGCAGCATTACCGGCTTTACCTTTTCTTTTGCGTATTCTTCCCACTCCATTATTATAGTAGTACAAGAAAAGCACGTGTCAAACAAGGCTACCAGCTCTGGGGTTTTATTTGTAGCAGCAGCACAATATAATTATCTTTTATTTTATAACTACAAAAGACATCACAGCTTGGGGGGAGGGGGGGCAAAAGGTGGGGAGAAAAGATTAAGAAGGGAAAGGATTTCCTTAAGTGGAGAGGAATTTTTTTATGTTTACTTTTAAATCAAGACTGACTTGGGTTTGGGGTTTTTTTACTATAAATTTCTTCCAACCTTCTGCCCTGTTTTATGTATTTATCCTTCCTTACTCATAGAACAGAAAAGTAAAATAAATCATCTTCCTCAAAAAGAAGGATAAATATACAGTAAATTAATGCAGCTCTGAAACATAAGGGTTTATGAAACTACAGGATGTGTTAGTTTATTCTTGGATTTAAAAGTAGTGATTTTTGAGGGTCATATCCTGTGCCTTTTTATTTAGCCCAGACTTCCTTTGACATAACTTGGAAACTCTTGACATGCAGAAAATGCGAATTAACCTCCATACACATTGTCTCGCTTGGCATTTTCCTGAAACTTTCCATGTTTATTGTTGCCACCAGTATTACTACAAGAGTAGCTATTTTAGACTTCTCACTGTAATCATTTTTATGTTAATCACTTAACCTTGCCCTAAGTGAGACTAGCAACTCGTATTCCCTACTGCTCCAGTGGTTAACATGGTTTTGTAACCAAAAATGAACAACTAAAACGTAAATACAAGTTCCTGCAGAATGTGTTTCAAGAGTCTAGACAGACACTTTACCTGATACAATTCTCTGGTCCTGCTTCTAGTAAAATATCTCACTGATTTACTCTGTTCAGCTTTCCTCACTATCCTCACAAGATTGATTTTGCAGCAATCTTTTTTTCTAACAGACTCTCTGAATCGTTATTCTCCTGTAAGTACTAACACAACTCTCAGATGCCTATCAACGCAAAATCCCACCAGATTCCATCATAAAATACACCACAAGGCTATCAGAATAACTGAAGCTTTGGCAAAACTGGAAAGTGAGGAAAAGAGTGTGCTGGCACATAGTATTTAAAATTCTATATGATCTTTCCCTATTGTTTGCTTGTTAAAATTAAAAAAACTAATTTCTTTTTGTTCCCAGCCTACTGAAATTTGTGGGTTTACTCCCACATAGAAGTAGCCCTTTAAAAAAAGGGGGGTTTTCTGATTTAACACCTCCAAAACTTTTTTTCTATGTACTAGATGGCCACAGGCAAAACAGAATGGTGTCTTCCCTTTCTCACCACTAAAAAGAGACAGTTGAAATATTTTATCAGTCTTTCAAAAAAAAAACCAACAACTTAGAGTGAAGCCTAAAACAGCTCCCTGAAAAGCATCTGTAACTGGTAACAAGATATTAATAGCAAACCCCCAGGAAAGCAAGAGCATAAGAAAGTACCAGATCTTTCTCTAATTTAAAGTAACAGCATAGCCCCTACTACCTTGCAATGAAGGCAAAGCAAGTATAAATACAGTAGTGCATAACCAGCCTTCACTTAGGAAGTCTGCCACAACAAAACAGGGGCTATAAAAATTGCTGAGTTTCTCTGTTTTGCAGACCCATTTCACAGACCAACAATGATTCTCTAAGAAATGAATGGCGAGAACATGAGTGGGTCACTCAGGTTGTGATATTGTTCAATTCTTTCTTCCTCTTTCTGTTTTATCATTTCATGCTACCTGATTAGCTGTTTTTCATATCTTCACAAATATAAAGCAAACTTCCTCAAAGTGCTTTCCTTTTTCTTTCTGTACTTCCTCAACAGATGTTTTTGTTATCTCTAATTCAGATGGCAATTTTCTCAGAATTAAAACAAAAAAATACCCCCCCACACACAAGGTGTTACTTCCAGATGTAATATTTTGCTCCACTCCATCATAAAGAGGACGAGACTGCAAGACAGCTTGTAACTCCCTTCTTACTCTGAATTTTTGCCTGGCTAGACAGTTTTTGTTCATGAAGGGACTGATCAAAATTTGGTGTTTAAGAGAGCTGAGACAGATAGACAAGTAAATATATATACACACATAAGCATATGTGTCTTCTTACTACAACATTTCTTAGGCTGTTACAGCCTTTGTCTCTATTCCTCTTAAGACACACAGACATAGCATGGAAACAGAACTTGCACTACTTCATCAGTTTCCAGAGGACAATAAATTAAATTGAACAGCTTTCAATATGTTGATGCAAAACTAGCTTTTTATTAAGAAAATTATCTATTTTGTAATATATGTTATATATTTTGTAATTTTTTAAAACTTTAATATAGAATTACATTAATAGAAATATACACCTTTTACAAACAAATTTAATTAAAATATTTAGAGTTCATTGCTTTCTGCATTAAATTTTCTATTAGGATGAATCTAAGAAGTGTTTTTCAGATTTATTGTATTCTACTATATACACTGATTTCAAACACTTAAAAATGCCTGTTCTTATTCCCTGCTGACAAACCTTTCTTCTCACATCTCCCAAGACAGAGGGAGAATTTGTAAGATATTTTTGGGGAGGGAAATATTTTTGGATACTTAGTAATTTCATAGGAGAAACTATTTTTTCTTTAATCCCCAAAGCTAGATTTAGAACTTTGTGGCTTGTCGCA
Organism: Psophia crepitans; assembly: GCA_013399095.1. NCBI lineage: Eukaryota > Metazoa > Chordata > Aves > Gruiformes > Psophiidae > Psophia > Psophia crepitans. The sequence continues at coordinate 651,008 of VWZZ01003508.1, forward strand.
CGTTGTATGTCGTAAACATCAGCAGCACTTATAAAAGTGAATGTGAAGAGCACCAACTCAGTTTTGTGAGGTACTAAATCAAAAGTATCTAATATCCAAAAATATTATTCTAAAATTAGTATACAATGTAATTAGCAAGATTTTAAGTATTCTATATGATCATTTGGGTCATTTATAATCAGGCAAAAACTGAAAAAGGTTAACACCAATGAGGAAAGTTTAAACCACTTAAAATTCATTCTCCAACGAACAATGCACTGGGGAAGAGGATCAGATTGCTTAATATAGGCTCAGTTCTCTCCAACCAGCCAGCCTGGGCATCCATCTCCAGTCAGACTCTTTTGGAAACTGCATCTCCTTTTCTCTGCTTATTTCAATGGGAATTGCACAACTGTTACACAGTGATAACTCCAACCTTCTGTTTATATGGACTATTATTTTTGTGGAGGTTACACAGTTCTTACCATCGAGGTTAAAGGCAAGAGAAGACTCACACTTTGGTTTTATTTTCAAAGATGTGCAGTATTTGGTCAAAGGGCAGTTCTTTCTCTCTTCTCATCTATCAGATATTATAAATGGATAACATATCTCACTTTCTCTTTAGTTTTCTAAGGCTTGAATACACCTCAAATGTTATCCTTTTTCAGCACAACAAGACTACTATTAGTCACTACTATTTACCATCACAGAGGAATCATGTGTACAAACACCACTTTGTAATCACTTCCACATGTCAAAAGTTTAAAGTACTTAGTAAAAATCCAAGATCCCTGTTAACTGTCATAACAGACAGTTTATTTGAAGTTAACATAGACTAACTTGAGGAGTTCAGCACAGAATTCATACCATTGTTCATTTCTATTGGAGGCACTTTCACCAACTAGTCACATTTGAATGTTAAGGTTGGGACCAATTCATTTTCTTGTAAAATCTGACAAAATTTTCGGAGTGCCAAGAAGAGATTAAATTCATCTGATAACACATACTCTGTGGAGTACACTCCAGTGAGAACACCGAACCGAGACCAACCCAACGCAGCCATGTTCTGCAAGCAGAAAGCATATCTGTTCCCCAAACAATAGTGTTCCTCCTAATCTCTAGAAATATTGAGCTTCTGACTTCTCACTGCCCAACATATAGGTTTTTACACAGCTTTTCAGAAGAAAAATAAGAATATAAACTGAAAATATAAACTTTTAATATAGGGACCTTTATATAAATACATGCATTCAATCATATTTGCCTCAAACACAATGATTAGATGACAGAATGATACTACTTAGAAGAAAAGCTGGTAAAAGCTTTAGTTTAAAATATATATCATGCTGTCTATGTAAGTGTGTACAATTCATTTATATTAGCTTATTAAAGTCCTACTTTTTATGCAGGTAGTAGTTTTAGATAGTTTACCACTGTCCTCAGCTGGCCCATAGGTTCCAAAAGGAACTGAATGTTTCCACTGATTTTTCAGGTGGTCTATTATAAACTAATAAACCAAATACAGTATTTAAAAAAAAAGTATTATGAGCTTTATCAACACTATCATATAATTTTAAAAAATAATCAAGCAATATCTAATTGAGCTAAAACTCATTACATGTAAAGACAGTATACAAAAAACCCCAGATTTTAGTTAGCTAATATTTTCTCTGTTAAGAAACAGAAAGAATCATTCCAGAAGGTAATTAATATAACATGTAGAGTACAGTGTTCATAACACTAATGAGGAATAACTTCCCACATTCATTTCAGGTTTTTGAACCTCAGTAAGAAGGTCATAGCCTGAGGTGAAAGGAACAGCCCTAGAGACAGTGCCAAGAAGTTAAAATGCCAAGCCCTATTTTTATACACTGCTTCTATTTTTAGTTACATCATGATGGAAATACAGAGCCTATGAAAAAATCATATTCTCAAATGAGAGAAAGTACTCAAATTCTTTACTGTAAATGAAGAGCAAAAGAAACTAAACTTGAAAAAATGTTATGTACAATTTAACAGACATTACTGGATCATAAAAGGCAGGCAAAAATAGCTTCAAAATCATATCCTCTGAGAAAATGAACTTTAAGGAGCTACCCACAATTTCACCCAATTAATCAAATATTCCTTTTATTGTAATTACAGTTACAAGAAAGCGTAAATGTTTCCCATTTCAGACTTGTCTGCATCCAAGCACATTTTCGTATGATCAGAGTTTAACAGTCAACTTTTTAATCCTGCTTTTCCAACAAAAAATATCAAACTTTTAAACTGATTGCATGCAGAGTTCAGAATTGGTGAGCAGTGCTACAGCTTAAAATGTTGGTTCGGTTACTCAATCAGTAGTTGCCTTTAGCTGTTTTCCATCCAATATAAACATAAACTGAGGTAATCCTGCAATCTAGTTAACTCGTTTAACTTCTGTATTAATTATTGAAGTACCCAAGGGCAGCTATTTCCCTTGCAATTCTAATTTATGACTGATGATTACTTCGTTATAAAAGGTCTTATTAAAGGTGGGTAATGTTGTTTCTTCCTAATGAAGCACAAAGGCACAGCAGAAATGTTTCTGTAAAACAAGTCCACAATCTGCATTCATTTTATCTAATCACTAATATGTTATAACAACAAAAATCTAAACTATTTGCTTAGTGGTTGATTTCAGCTAAACCAAACATGAGAACCCACATTACAACATGACCATTTACAGTTCAGTCCCATGTCATCGGTTACTAACATGTAGTGGACACATATTGTCCAGGACGCATGTATTTTTATAACCATTTGCATTACGTAATCATGATTGCATTGCATAAGACAGTCTTACAGCATGGTTCAAAGAACACCTAATGTTTTAAAGCCCTAACTCCGTTTCATCTCATTTTTCACATTTCCCAGCCAGTGAGAATACTTCCTAGAATAAAACAAACCAAAAACCAATATGCACAAAACAACATGAAGGAAGAAAATTGTGCAGGACAGCCAGAGATTACTTCAGAGTGATATCAAATATAGGAATAAATAGTACTCTCATTATCTGTGTACTACATGCCCTGTTGCTTTTGCTTTTAATGTGATCATGTAAGCAATTTAGCAAGACAACAAAATTGAATGAGAGCGTACACCAGTGACAGAACAGTCAAGGCACTGGAACTTCTACTAGCATACTGCAAAGCAAACGAAAAGTTTAACCGTAACAACAAGAAAAATATTTTTTTAAAATCTTTTGTGAAAAGAACTACAGCTAAGTGGACTATCAATTCTTCAAAGTACTGGTGGAGAAACACTCTGCCTTTGTTGAAAGTAATTACAATGAGGAATTTTAGGGATAAATATATTCTATGCAGAGTGTTTAGTGAAAGAAAGTAGAACTGCTAAACAAACTCAAGCCTAACATGCTCATCACATCCAAAAGATAGAGCCAAAAGTAGTTTCACAAGATGGCCAAGAAGATTTTAGTTAGTCTAAGGCTTTTGAGTATCTTATGAATGAAAAGTAACATATTATGAATAAAATTTATTATACATATTCATATATACATTCTTTCCCCATAACCCGATCTAGTTTCAACAGTGGTAAGATAAGGTCCCAAAAAGGAACACATTAGCACAGGTATAATTTTTCGATCAGTTCATATGCAAAAGCAAACAGCTTCACTAGGAGTAGTAGAATTTATGCAAATTGCTCCTGGGTCAAAAAAATCTTGGTGTGAAAAGCTTCTAACAAAATTAATTCCCTTTAGTTTGTTGTGCTACTAGCAACATTCATTGAAATAAATGCACTGGAATGAATATATTCCCATAATCTGCTCACTGATTTTTTTTAATGCTATATAAAGCAACTTTCAAGCCTAGTCACCATTGCACTTGAAAAATTCAGCATCCTTTTAATCATAAATTAGTAAGTTTTGAAATGTCACCATATATGTTAACCATTACAAAATGTAAATCTGCAATTTAAATAGCTCATTTTAGCTGATACTTTTTTTAAAGGGAGTATCAAAATATCTGATTTCATTCAGTATTTTTAAAAGCGTGGGAGCATGAACTGAAGATGCCTTAAAAGCAACATAAAGAGTCTCTCACTGTGTAGACCATTAGCTGTGTTTTGAAAGCAATTATCAGTTAAATACCACCTATTTGTGGTTATCACCATTTCCAGTCTAAAGTGTATGAAACATGCCCATCTCTGTATGCTACAACATCACCATCATCCAATATATGGGTTGAATTTCATAGTAGGTTCTTTTAACGAGTAATAACAACACCGAAGGTCTGTCATCTTTCTGCATACACTTCTATCGGATGATTTAGAATTTCTCCACAGAGAAGCAACAGGATTTCTAGGACCTTTTCCCCTGGGTCTGAGGATGTCAGCATCAGCAGCCATACCTACACAGCTCCACACCTGAGCGGCAGAGCTTGGTGCTCACTGCTGAGTCTCTGGGACTCCAGGCCACTGTTGCTCGCTCTGTAGCACGTGGCTGGCAGCAGTCAGCTCAACAACTACCCTCAGGATGAGACTCCTAATCTTGGAGGGGGCTCCACCGAGACATTAACACAACTACAACCTGTCTTGCCTCTCTACCCCTTTCGCAGGCCATGACACTGTCATATCCAGGAATAAAACCATCAGCAGAGCTGTGGATGGGAAATCCAACGGTCTGTTTGTCAAACCTTCTCATTAACCATTAGAAAATTCCCCAAATGTGTGCATTCAATATCTACTCCGGCCATTCATTGTGAACACAGGCCAACATTATCATCATTTTCATTATAAAAAGCTACAAAAGAAGATGAAATAAGTACCATGTTACAAAGGATGGTATTTCATTTTTGTTGGTCCTTATGATTAATATTAGAGATGACAAATAGTTAACTATATTCCCTAAAAAAGCTTTTCGATTGCAATCAATAGACGAGGTTAAAAAATAATAGTAACAGAGTAGGACATCACAGCCTATTTAATATGATGTTAAAAAAGTCAATCCAGCATAACATATGAATTTCAACTTACAGACAGCGACAATAATGCCAGCTTTCATATGACAGGGGTTAAGAAAGCAAGTTAAAAACATGTACATCTGCTTTTTAAAGGAAGAGGATACAGTCTCTTCACTCATCAGTGATGGAGACAGCAGACAGAACATTGTTTTCAAGATAAGAACTTACTTTATAAAAACAGATTTCAGCTCATGTAAAGTTACCATGAAAAGTTCTTCCTCTTTAGCTTAAAATTGCAAGTTGAAGGGCAAGAACTCCAGTCATATTTACTGTCCACATTTTACATAATTCCAAAGTTTAAAGGTTGAGTCTGCATGGCCTTGCTTGATTTTTCATAGCGAGACTGTGAGGAATACTTACACCTAAACAAAAATATTTTCTCTCTTTAAAATAAAGGCAATTTTTTTAAAAAAAATCTCACTTCAAGTACTGCATTTTTTAATTCTAAACTTGGGTTCTATGATATTCTGTGAATGTTGCATAGCATTCTGTGAAGAAATCTAAAAGGGGAATGCTTAAAAGTTTTTCTTGTCATGTTCCAGGTCAGAGCAAGATTTTTGCAGTCTTCCAAATAATAGTTTCGTCATCAGCGCCTCAGTTAAGCACTTAAGATGACATAACATTAAATTTTATTTTAACTTTACTTACAATCTTTCGCAAATCTCATCACTGGAGAAATAGGCCTACTTTCTAAGCTTGTTTCTAAACGAATATTTAAAAGCAAAATATTGCACCACCAAAATCAATGAAAGTAAACCTGAACCTACAAATGACACCAAATATATCTGTTCCCATCAAAGCTTGGGGGGAAAAAAAAAAGAGAGGAAAAAAAAAAAGCAAGACCAATATACAACTGATTTTTTCAAATTATTTCATTTGTACAGGAAAAAAAGAAGTGACAGCAAGATAACTTTGTTCTTCCTAGTGGCACAACTTCTAAGGGTGCACTGTTTAACTCAGCCTGGCCCTCTCCTCTCTCAGCAACCACATCTTTGTTTTTCAGATGTATTCTCAAAAACCAGTTTTTTAAATACATTAGATTTAATAAAAGTATCAGTAGGAAGACAAAAAGAACAGAGCGTCACATATAACTGTTACACCAAGTTAGTAACTTGTTCCTTTACAGTAAGTCAGAAATGAAGTCTACTCCTGAATTAGTGGGATTTCATATTTAACAGATGAAAGATTAAGTCCTTAGTATATTTGCTTCTACATAGAAACTATTTAAACTATATAGTTTTCTCTTGAATAAGATATTATAGAAGATAACCACAAAATGAACTTTCAAGCTGTCAGCCAATGTTCCAATGCAAGTCCTCAAATGTTATTCTTTTTTGGTTATTTTCTTCATCTAACACACCTCCTATTGATCAGATGTTTCATTCTGTTGAGGATCACTAAGAAAACACACAGTACACATTTTGTGGCATTTAGACAGATATAAAAACTACATTAATCTAATTTTCCAAGCATATGCTGTCTCTAGAAGGAAACCAGGAACTGGAAATCTCAAAGGGGAATATGAGTCTTTCGGAAAATAGCAGGAAAATCTCATAAATAGGAACTCTTTGATACTGATCTACACAGTGGCAGAAAACTATTACCTTTCTACATGATTGGCAATATGTTCTCATTTCTGAGATGGTCTTACTTCCCTCAAAAAGAACTAAAGCTGTGTGCTTAAAATAGCTGAAAAACAGCTGTTGGATTTTTCACAGTAATGGATTTTATCCTCATGCTACATATAATGCAAACCAGCCATTTGACTAATATGTAGTTACAGAAAACATGCCTTTCACAATATAGTCTTTCTTGCTAATGAAATACCAGTAAAATATTCCCCTTCACATGAGTTTTCATGTGTGTGTTTTGGGGTTTTTTAAAACACTATCATAAGCGTTGGCACAAGAGTAGCTTTACTCATATGCATGAAGTTTCCCATCTCTGGAGTCATCTGACCAGTCAAACCCTTAGTGGTAAAGAGGGAAGACCTTCTACTTTTGCCTGTTTCATAATGTCGTGACAGTTTTAAGTTTCACTGGTGACTGGAGAGTGTACTGAAAATATAATACTTTACCTGAAGAACAGTTTTGCATGCTTGCACTTACCTCAGATTCCACCATCACTCAAGAAAAAGCTATTTCAATTTAGGTCTCTGTATTAAACGTTACTAGATTTGGCTTATAATATTTCAAAATGTTTTAAAGAATTACACTTTAGCTAGACATATAAATCAATGTCTATCAATCTTCAGTTAAAATACACTAATTTACTATTTGAAAAATGCATCTTCTATACATTGTCAAAATATTTAAGCCTTTGGAAAAACAGTTTTCTTACAACATGATCCCCTGCTCCCTTGATTTTGAGGCAGATACTGCTTTTTGCTTCATAATGTAGGTGCCTATAGAAGGAAGTCTGCACTGATTTTGCCACAAACAAAGCCAAGGAGGTGCTCCATTGAGTAGCAATCGAAAGATTTATACAAAGGCTGGGAAAAAAAAGAACAAAACAATAAAACCCACAACCTGGCAAGGGCTATCCCTGTATAAAGAATCCTCTCAAAGTGTCTTGGTTTTGTTTTTTCTTTTTAATAATTTCATCCATGAATATGGGCCTTAAACTGGGGAATCCAAGTCTGCCTGTCCTGGAGTACGGGGACATGCAGAATTGAAGTTCAAAATAATTTCATAGATACACTTTAAATAATAACTTAAAATAATCTTCTCTATGTCTAAAACTTTATTTAAAATTATCTGACTTTTGATTTCACAAGTCTGGGGTTTTTAAAACAAAAGACATTCCAGATACGTAGAAGGAACTTGCCTCTCTCCTCCCTAGCACATCCTCTGAATGTGCTGCTGTATTCCAGAGAAAGACTTCCCAAAGGTGGCAGGGTGAGCATACGTGAACAGGAGAGCTTTGTCCTCTGCAGCTATCATTGTGTTGTCCCTATCGTCCCCAAACGCAGAGGGCAGATGAGAAGTGAATAGAAACAGACCATGCAGTTGTAAAACCTGGTTCTTTATTTATTTAATTTTTGCGACCGAGTAACACCTCTCATTACAATTATCAGCTCAATGGCAGGAAGCTCCCCGGTGTGCTGTGCATATTTTCACAGGTTCATTTGTCTCCTCCTGTGGCATCAGTTTAAAAAGGTTCCTAAAGAAACGCCACTAACAACCATTTCTATTTCAAGCCTTCAAAGCCAAAGCTGAGCACAATACAAGGCACTGGTAACTAACTGATCTTTGGGTTTCAGTCCACAGACTTTTCACACTGGGAATAGATCCCATCTGTTTCCTCTTTATGCACCAGCCTTTAGAAAGCACAGATCTGGAAACTGCCTCCGTGCAGAACAGAGTATAGCTGGCTTTCCCCAGCTGACGGTAGAAAGAGCCCCATGATTATGGATAGCTGTCTCCTTAGGCTTTCTACTCCTCTTTTCTCCCTGGTCTGTAAATACACGGTGTGATTTTCTCCATGTGGGTTTTTTCTTTGGAGGGGGGAAAGGGGCGGACTGCCTCTCTTTCTTTGCCCCTTGTTCTCCCCCCTTCCTTCTTTCTTGGCAGAGGTTTCCCCATTTACAAACCCTCACGCTGGGAACATTTCATTTTCAAGCCTCAGTACGATCAACCACAGGCAAACCCCCCTTCTGCTTTGGCACCAGAGCGTGAGACATTTCCCCCACCGCTCTCCCTCCCCAAGCAAGCTGCTCTCCAGATGGATGCCCGTGGCTCTCCCTGGTCTATTCCCTTCGCCGCTTCGCTCCCTGTCCCGGCGAGAGGGAAGGCGGGGGGGCAGAGAGCAGAGGCGTGTTTTGGGCAGGGGGGGAACAGGACGCTTTGATCCCGAGCAGCTCAGCAACACCGAAGTCCTTAACTCCTTGCCTGGGGGGGCTTTCCCCTCCCCAAGCGCCCCGCCCTCGTCACCCCCCACCCCTCCAAGCAGGACGGTCTCCCTCAGCCCCACACCCTGCCCTCGCCCCCCAGCATCGGGGGGT
>VWZZ01003508.1:660647-688388 GCA_013399095.1 Psophia crepitans
AGGGAAGGGAATGAGGCCGAGCGGGCGGAGAGAGGACGGGGGGAGGCAGGTGGAAGGCACGCTGACAGCCGCGCCGATGTGATGAGTCATGCGAAGGCAGCCAGACGCGTAGGTTCCTCACAGGAACCCGAAGGAAACCTGAGAGCACATTCCCTATTACCTAATCTCTGCCTCAGGATTTCCCTGCGCTCATCGTTTCCGGCGCCGGTGTCGCCTCCGCGGGCTCCCGCTTGGTGCCAGGACGGGGCCGGAGGGTGAGCGGGGCGGGGGGCGGCTCGGCCCGGCCTCACCTCATGCTGTGGGGTCATCGCTGCCCCGCGGGCTGGCTGCCAGGCCGAGTCTCTGAGGAGTGGTTTTGAAATCAGAGTGCGTTAGCGTGAGGGAAACTGGCGATTAAACACACAGCGTTTCAGCAAAAACGTCCTCTGTGGAAAGCCTGTGGTGTAACGTGGGCGGCCCCGCACCCAGGGTGGGTCGGTGGGCCGGTGCGGGGCCCAGGCTGAGCTCCCCTCCCTCGGTGCTGCGGCGGGACTGTGAACCCCCCAGCTCCTCAGCCCTTCCCTCGAAAAATACTCCCCGTACTCCGGGGAAGGGGAGCTTTGGAGTCATATTTACTGATTTCCAGCACTTAACAAAACTTCTGACACTTGGCGACTCAGGATTGGCGTATGAGTAGCCATATGGATTCATCGCTGGTGCGTTAGGTGACAGCAATACATTCCGTGTTCTGGCAAAGGGCAGTTCCTAAGTAGCTGAGGGTGTTACACCTGATGAAACATAAAAGTTATAGCCAGTCAGTGGGAGACAAACTGTAGTTGATACTCTACTGCTGCCTAATAAACGTCTTTCATTTGTGGAAAGCGTTTCATTAATTGCTGCTGAAAATCTATTTTCAGAGCTATCAGGTCCATAAATACCAACAATGAACGGGTATAATTGCCACACATTCAAAATAGCTTGTACACATGGGAGGGAACGGTATCCTTTATGTCGGATATACCTTGAAAAATGGCCAAATCACAAGCCTCATATGCAAAAATATTCTCAAATTTTAATGGATTGTAGCAGGGACAGTAGCTTGCTGAAACCTGTTGTTATCTGCATTGTGGTAATTACCTCTGCATGTCAGGTGCTGCTGTAAATCTGTCTTCTGTTTGGTGAATTGTTATTTCAGAGCCAAACTAATTTTAGAATATTTCCGGCAACTGCATTGACTGATCATATTGCAGTCTTGTGAATATGTAAAAGCCCTGAGAGTTAAAAATGTGATTGTCACAGTTAGTCTTAGTCTTTCACAGCCAAAAGCTATTAGAGCAACAGAAAATTGCATAGCTTCTCCTGAAAGAGTATCTCTTAAGGTTGGGGTTGTTTTCAGTATAGCATTGATATATTTTCTATTTAACATTCATTTATTTAAGAATGCCAGGTGGTTTGAGGGGTAAAAAGCATTGCAGTTCTTGAAGAAGTAGCTCACAGTTGCAGCTGATGGTGTCATTGCTGGATTTTCTTTTTATTTTTTTAGGTTTGTGTGTACTGCATCATCAGTGAGTCACAAGCCTCAAGAGAATGCGTATCAATGCAAGTATCAAAAAAAGCAGTTTTAAGTTCATGATTAGTTGTTTTTCACTAGTTGTTCAGAGGCAGTTGGAGTTTCTAACTAATCCAGATAATCTTAGTGTAATATGATCTCAATTCTAAAAATTCCTATTATAACAATATCTTAGGGAAGTAACAGCTAATTCAACAAGATGCATCAGATTCATGTTGTATGACAAACAGCAAGTAAGGCTATCCAAGAAAAGATTCAGAATCATTTAGATAGTCTCTTTCTTAAATTTTTGTTAGTTGTAATTTTTTTAGTTGTTTCAAGCAGCACATAAGAGTATCTGAGACTAATACCTACCCTGTTTCATGTTGAAATGTTAAAATTACCAGCTGTCCTTGATTCATCTTGGCAGTCCCCATGTGCTTTTCATCATTTGTCTAATTGCAAAGGACACTAATTAAAATGAAATAGGGTAGAACTTTGTACTCGGGATACTTTGTCAAGTTTTGGCACTAGGGTCAAGTTAGTATTGTTTTGCTTCAATATTAAATAAAGAGCTTATGGCTCAAAGCCATGCTGACATTTGTTTCTGGGAGGGAAAGGTGAAAAACCATTCTTATTAACCTGCAGTGTGGAACATATGGTAGCTGTGGGTGGTATGGCTAAGTTAGGCAGCCAGGAACCTGCTATCGCTTCGCCATGCGGAGACAGTGGGGTGGGCAATTACCGCAGAAGGTAGCCACACTGTTACTTACTGCTGTCCAGAAAAGGAAGCTCTAAATACAATCTATTATCAAGTAAAGCACTAATCTATGAGAGGCGTGTTTGGTACTATTATGAAATGTTTTTAGTGTTCAGTAACTCTGGAAGCTAAATTTAGAATGCCTCCGTGCACTCTGGATTGCGAGGTAGCAGCAGTATAAATGATTCCTATGTGGTGAGGTTAAGTGGATGGAATAAACTCACAGTTCATAAAATTTTGAGTCTGAAATCATTGATTTGCAACATTTGTCAAATGGAGGATAAGATTTGCACCTGACTTAAGAAGGAAACACAGGTGTTTGTATCCTGCCTTCATCATGTTGCTTTTTTTTTTTTTTTTAAGAAAGCTTTACAGTGTTGTTTTGGAACAAAACTGGTTTATTTTAGCCTTAAAATTATGTCTTCCTCTTTCTTCTTTTGCTGGTGAGAAATAAGTGGGATTTGAGCAGACCTTGGGGAGGTGACCTGAATTGTATAGAGTGCAAAAAGAAGTGCTTTTTAGGTTTTTGTAACCTTTGGAAGTGATTCCTGTACACTGACAAGTAGAAAACACGTAGGGGTGTTAAGAATGATTTGACAATATTTAATATACCTATGATATATGCTCCAATACCATATAAAAAAGTATAATGGGAAAAGCCAATGGTAAATAAATTTCGCGATAAACCAGAAGTAATTTTAGAAGCTACGTTCTGTTTTCCTGGCCAGATGAAAACCACCAGAAAGGCAAGTATAGAATCACAGAATCATAGACTGGTTTGGGTTGGAAGGGACCACAAGGATCATCTAGTTCCACCCCCTGTCATGGGCAGGGACACCCCCCCACCAGCCCAGGTTGCCCAAAACCTCATCCAACCTGGCCTTGGACACTGCCAGGGATCCAGGGGCAGCCACAGCTTCTCGGGGCACCCTGTGCCAGGGCCTCAGCACCCTCACAGTAAAGAATTATTTCCAAGCCTTCAGCCGTTCTCATTTTGAAGGCAGGTCTGCTGTTGAATGTAGTGTTGTATATGGGATAATACATGAAATGATGCTTGCAATATACTGTTGAAAGAGATTGAAATTCTTTATGTGTATTCACATGATCAATACAGTCACCTTGTGAATGTGAATATATAAAAGTCTGTTCTTTTTATAGCTCTTCCAACTCAATGAGATAATTATTGCTCAATTCACTAAAATAGTTTCAATTGCTTAAGAGTAAGAACAGCAAGAATTTGAAAGGAATACAGTGGGAAGGCTCTTGCTGACAAGTTGAATTGAGCTCCAGTTAATTTCCTTAAGTTCAGTCTGTGTTCAGCTGCAGTTTTAAAAAGCACAGTAAATTCTGTTACCACAGTTTAATGGCTCCTTTACCATAGCAAGTTCTGTATTAGGATGTTCTTAAATTCCAAAGTCCTTATCTCTACTTTTTTCTCTTGCCTTTTTTTTTCTTCTTTGTAAAAGAAAAGGGTTTTGAGGTCAAGTCAGCTTTTTCAGTTTAATAGTCAAAGATTGTTCTGAAATACCCATATCCATTGCAAAACACAGGATTTCAGGCCTGAATCCCACTTTCAGCTGCCATGGAAATTTCCAATCCCATTAAAAAAAAAGAAATTCCATTTTCAGCCTTCCATTCGGACCCCTGTTTAGGAATGGGGGTTCTTTGACTAGCAATAGTGAGAAATGGGATACTTGTCCATGCCTATTTGGTTAGATTTGGAAAACTATTCGAGAAAAGTATGTTGAAGAAAGCTGCTGAAAAGCTGAGCCCTTCAAAATAGCTAAACAGGTTTGGAACACTGTCAGAGCAGATACAGCACAGCATACCTTGTTTCCTGTTAACAAGACAAAGACAAAATTTCTTACGTCATAAAACCTTTGACTGACCGATTGAAGTGTGCCTGTAGATTAGCGCCCATGGGGTTGCCTCAGCAAAACACAGCTGACCACATAACACCTAGTGATGTGTTCTGGATGTTGTCAGATCATGAGATCATCCTGCAGGCAGGAGCACACCAGAGTCCGATATCTTCTTGTTAAGGTTGATCCACTTCAGCAATCAGTCACTTTTCATTATCATAATTTCCTTTTACTGCTAAATGGAGATGAGGGCCGCAGACCTCCTGGATATCAGCAAACCACAGAGCTTGCTGGCAGTGTTACTGTGCCAGGCCCTTCCTCTGTACTTTCCAGTTTTGAAACACATTTCATATGAGGTTCAAGTCCCACAGTACCGTACTGTGCGAATGTAGCACTACTGGAATTCCTAAGCCTGAAGCTCACTTTTGCTGAGAGGAGGCATACAAAATGGTGTAGCGCTTAAATCTCATTTGTACTCTATTCTAGGATTTAACAGTGTGGGCATATTCTGCCATTTTGGGGTGGAGGGTGAAGTTCATCCTAAAATGAGAGCAAAGTTTAAGCCAGGCTTGATAAGGCAGGTGCCTAGTGGGATTTAAAAAATCATATTCTTCCACAGACTTACTTTAAATGACTTGTTCATCATCTTACTGTAGATTAGATTCCTGGTTCTGTGATATCCTGCTCCAGCCACAAGACCTTGAATTTTACAGTCACCTACTATGTCTCTTAAAAAAAACCTCCAAACTTAAAAAAATATAAAAATAAATGAACCACTTCCATGAGTACCAGAAACCAACAGCTGTTGTGTCGAGCCTCTGGCCATTATTACTGTGATGTATGTGCTATGTGAGTACAGTTAAAATAGAACGGTAGGGCTCACAGACTTTAAAGTATGTATGCAGCTGATGCTGACTTCTTTGAACAGTCTCAGATTCTAGGATTTAGCCACAAAAATTTGTATTAATTATACAAAACAATGAATGAGTAAATCACCTTTGATGAGATACATTTATGTGATATATTCCATAACATTTACAGTCAAATGTGTAGTACGCTTGTACAGTAAAAAAAGGGGTCACAAATTATGTTACAATCTCATAATGATATGCTATACTTTATAGGCATAATTTTCATGCTAAGGAGACAACTTGTTCTTTAGTCCAAAACAGTTTATTTTAGCAACATATATAATACAAAAAGAATCACTAAGTAAGTGTAGTTGTAACTGTTGCTAAAATTGCAGTGGGTCACACTAAATAAATTAGAGTATTAGAAGTATACACGTCATAAATTTAAAACTCAAAAATAATGCAATGTGAGATACCAAACTGAGCAAGTATTCAAAGAGCATGTTTGGAGGCTTTGACAAAAGCATCCGGATCCAATCAAAACCATTTATTGAGGTCTGCAGAGATTTCTTTTTACATTCCTATATACATTGCTAGATATTGTATATTTTAAACATTCCCCCTTCTCATTGTTTGAAATGTCTTTTCTTTTTTCTTGTTTTTAAATATCCTGGTGCTTCTCTGGCTCCATTGAAATCAATGGCAAGTAATTCTTGTAATAAAATGAACAGTGTTAGCTATAATTCTTGAAGAATGACTTGGTAAAATACGTACTTTTCTATGCATCCTTTCAGCATATAAGCTGACATTTTTACTGCTTGTATAGTGATTGAATGGTTGCTTTTAATACCATTTATTATTTCTATAAGTATAGTTAAAACTGTGTAGAGCTTAGACTCTAATAAATAGATAGTGCATATTGTACGAATACTTCTTGCTTGTAGGAAGTAAGACAGTAGCTTACAGTTTAACAGTGGGTGCATTTGTGGGTGAAATTCAGTACTGGGAAGGGGGCCAGTTCCCAGTGATTTCATTCTTCAGTATAGAACATTAATGCAGAAATCTTGCACTAGCCAAGGGGAGCCAACTGTCCTGACCCTAATCATCCAAAATGACTCTATGGCTAGAAGCCACAAGACGTTCAGTAGGCAGCCCGGGGAGAGGGGAAGCCCAGGAGCAGGTAGCAGCTGGCACTGGTTCCTCAAGTCGCGGGGAGGACTGGTGCGGAGGAAGACTGGGCAGGCTGCTCGGCGGCCCTAAGACACTGCCAGCTCCGGCAGCCGGTGGCTCACATTCCCTTACAGCCAGGCTCCTCTGTGCATAATCTTAGCAGGGCCGTTGTGCTTGAACTGGTTTGGGAATCACAGGTTAACTTTCCCAGTTCTCATCCTGTCAAAAGGAGTACCATTATTTCCCTTATCTACTCTGTCGTAATATTTGTGTTACTGTGATGTAAGCATTCTATTTATTCCACCTCCGTCAAGGTACTCTGTCTTAGGACAAGAAAGCATCAAACCATACTTTAAAACTTAATTAAATGTATTTCATATAGAATTAGCATGTGTTAAAATGGCATATTGTGCCTTTTTAAAGAATTATGATCCCAAGCATGGTAAAGACAATCTCTTCTGGGAAACTGGAACACAATGACTTGTTCTTTCAACTTACAGATCTTCTTTTGTTCAGAAAAAGGGTGGAGTTAAAAAGGCAGGCAGTAAGGATTTCACCTTGGTTGTGAATCCCTGAAATATCTTAGAATAAATCTAGGTTTAGTCTCCCCAAAGTAACTAAAGGAACAGTAACTGAAATCCAACAGGAAAATAGATGGTTTATTTTAAGTGTACTTTTCTCAGCACTGTATTCACCATTCAGGTTAGCAGCTGAATCTCCTTCCACGTTAGTCAACCAGTTTGTAGTTGACTTCAGCACGAGACTGACTGCACAACTGGAACTGTGGTTACAGCTTCTTACCTTCAGTTAAGCTATTTCTTCTCACTGTTTTCTTAAATTTATTGTAACTGGAAGCTAGTTGGTTTCTCAGTGTTTCATAATGGAAACGGTGCACAACACATAAAATCAGGAAGAAAAACATTGTTATTTTCCCTCTCCAAACTAAAGAGTTTCAAAGCAGGATTCTGGGCTTGAGAAGTATACTGTGACCACAATGTTTTCCTGTTGCCAAGCCCTGTGGTAGATACTGTGTTCTTGTTGTGGTGATGAAGTAGGTTCCTACACCACAAGTAAATGTCAAACCTACAAAACGGAATAATTCTAAAGTCAGCATGGTAGTTAATGCTCTTGGCTTTCAGAAAACTGGGATTTAAGCAGCAAAAAATGAATTTTTGATTCAGTTTGATTGAGTTTTGATTCAGTTGGCTGGTTAGAATCTTTTTGTGCAGTCATAAAATTCTCTCATGCCACTCACTGTTGTGCTCTGATGCTGTGAAATGCAAGAGAATTCCAGGCACATGTAAGAAAATATCAACTTGCCACAGAAGATTTATTGGTGAGGCAATGGTCAAATTCTTTCTTTATAAGCAATTCTAAGCCTGGAACAGCTTCCTTGTCTCCAGCAGATGAGAACGAAATCTGGCTCGTTTAATCTAATTTTGTCTCCGCCAACAGATCCTTCTCTCCAGTTCTGATCTGCAGAGCTGATTTTTATAATAGCATCAATATGAAAAAAAAAAAAAAAGAAAAAATCTCAGCATAGAGAGCCTCCAATGCTTCCTCTGGACGTTTTGTAACTCTCACTGTTATCAGCAACTATGCAATTTTTTTTTTACTTTGATAATGACACCTGGAAGATCTAACGTTTAGTCAGACAAAACGATTTATCTTGGTATAACAGGATCAGCATCTCAGCTGGGGCTTCTGGATACTACTCTACTACAAACAAAATAAAAACCCCCAGTCAGCTGAAATTAATATGTTGGAGACGTGTCCTTACTCTCCTTGCACATGGACGAACGTGTTGAGGATATTAAACCAGAACACAATAAATTGTGTTCCACAGAAAATGGATTTTTCCATAAATATCAAACACGTTAGATAGCTGCTATCACTACTAACCAGCAGTGCTTCTCAAAATACTCCTACAACATTCTTAATGGATGGTTTTCCTTGTGCCTACGTAGGCATGTGTACTGTGCTGGCTCCCCCCTCCTCTTGCGCTGCAATACGTAGGAAGCTATTATTCCCAAATGGAGCGTTTGCTTGCTGACATCACATGCGGTAGGCTCCTTTTGTTTGCCTGTGTCTCCTGCATTGAAATGTTTGTCTGAGTCACAAATCCTGCCGTCTTCCTGCCTCTATGTCATACTTGCTTGAGAGCTTCTCCCTGACTCACAGTTTTAAAATTTTTGACACAGCCCAGTTTGCTGCATGGCGATCTAATACTTTTCCTTTTGATATTCTTATTATGTAATTTATATCTAAACACTATAATGATCCAAAAATCACTGCTGCTTTTTTTTTTTTGCATTTTTTTCAATAGAGAGGTTTGGTGACTCAGATTCAGCACTGAATTTTGTTTCAAGGCAAAGTCAGTTTAGTGTTAATAAACTAAAAATTAAAGATAGAGACTCCCACAACTTGAATTCTCCATTTAGCTGCTGGCTGAGTTTCCTCAGCTATAACATGATCAAGCACTATGCCAGAATGGGGTCATATGTGTGCGTGTGTACAAACACTTCTCATAATTGAGGTAATTACTATTTTGCACTGTAGTACCTCTCCTCTAATAATCCTATCACTTTGTTTTCTCTTAATAAAAGGAGAACAAATCCCTGCTGTATTTTCAGTGTACATTTGTTCTTTCCTTTGGTTTAGATTCTGGAGCTGCTAATGTACTGGTGGTATATTAAAGCCACAAACGGAACCGATCCTGATTACAGAATCTTTATTCTGAATGCTTTGCTAAAAGAAGATGGAAGCTAAGGGCTGTGCAGCAGTTTTGGTTCAGGCTTGAGTGGTGGTAAAATATTCTTACTAAGATAGGAACATAGAATTACCATGCTGGATTAACTCTTTTGTCCTTCAGACCTAGCCTTTCATCTCTATTGTTACTAAAAGATAAATGAGAAGTTCAAAACAATGCTTTGATTGTCCTTGATCAAGGACTTTGCAGCAGGTAAGGGCTAATGCCCCGATTTGGCACAACATTTAGGCATGGATTTATCTTAAAGCATCCATCAGCAGCTCCACCGCCTCCTGCCCCGGTCTGAGGCAGGCGAGCAGCCTGCTGCATGAAACCTTGTTAAAATTCAGACACACGCAAAACCAGATGAGTGATCAAGACCTGTGTCATTAAGTGGACTGTATTAGATGCTCACATTTCATTGGGTTTTTACCCAGAGTAAAAACAGTACTTGTATTCTCCATCTCCCACGAAAAAGTTGAAGCCTCTTGTTACAGAAAAAGTAGATTTTTATTATAAAAATAAAATTATGCCATACACAAAGGAATTTTCTGCGACAAATTTGCATATTGCAGTTTTAACGTTACAATAATGTCCAGAGCAGGAACTGAAGTTAGCGTCTCTCAGGCCACCTTTGGTTGCATGTTCATTGTGCAACTTTTCTCACATAGCACACATTATTTTAACATTCAGCTTCTGAGTTGCTATTACTTTTCCTCTTCTCTCCGTGGCCGTTTGCGAGGGTTCATTTCAGTACCTTCTGCGTTTTGAGTGACAGCTGGAGGCTGCACATCTCGGAAGCCATAAGACTGTAAGATATAAGCAAAATCATGTGATAACACTTCTGTGGATAGAAGCATGAGTAGCTAGTTCCCAGGAGGTCAGAATACGGTATGATGCTGTCATTTATTTTAGATGAATGGCTACAGAACATTTATAGACCAGGCTAAGCTCAGAACTGCAAGCTTCTCAACACACATGCCAACTAGTAACTGTCTCCTCATTTTATTTTTTAAAGATATTTTATTTTCACCCAACCAGGCTATCATTTTCATTTTACCACTAATAACTCCTATGGCTATGAAGCACTGCTTCTCTGGAAATTAACTTATCTTGCCTATTTAAATAAATTAAAAGCCAAGTCCTTCAGCCCTTATTCAAGCTCCCACAGAAGCATGGAGACGACTGGATTAATTGCCTCAGTCATTTTCAGACACAAAGCCGTGAATTTCTAAAACCTAGGCTATTTCTGTTTCATGTATCTACTTAATGAACTGAAAACATCAATGAGACATTGTAAGAGAACAGCATATCTGAATCAGTGCAAACACTGTTCCAGCACAGTAATTTATAGGACGCAATGGGATGAGAACCCTTGACAGTCAAAACCTATGTAGACGTGAGAACTAGATGCTGCTACTTAGGAGAGAGCTTAAAGTGATCTGGCCTAGTACCATTCGTATTTGCTGTTACCTTAGCTCACAGTTTAATGATTTTAAAAGATTTTAAAATATGAAAGATCTGGAAAATCAGTTAGTTAAACATGTCATCAATGCAGATGGAGATACTGAGATGTTATGCAAAGCCTGCAACTGCCTTCCTATCTCCAGACAACTGCCATGTAGTGAGCGCTGCTGACAGCTCAACGAAGACTCTGAGTGCAGCGCAGGTTTAGGGAGGGAAAGGGGTTAATCAGAAAAAGAAATTGCTCTGGGGATCCTAAATGCTCAGGTAAAGACTTTGTGGGGATGAGAGCATTTCAGGAAAGCTGACATTTTAGGCTGGCACAGTGTGAAAAAGCAGGCAGGATTACTATCGGACATGTGACTTTTCTAAAATGCCAGTGTGTCCCACACCAAGATCAATCCAAAACAAAACCCAATCAAAATGTTTGCTTAACTCTCCCATCTCTGTATTTCTATTTCTGAATGCCTCACCTCACGCAGCCTGCTATGTTTTCAAAGGCACAAACAGCAAGAGGTGCCACAAGGGCAGAATTTGTGCAGTCCCTCTGCTATTATAAGCAACTCAAGTGTTATTCTAAATAGCGTAATGGGGAATCTTCAAGTTTAGTGTTTCACTGCTGCTTGCATCTAATCTCTGCCATTTCCCTTAGGCACAAAGGTGGATCTGTAGCCAAGAATCCACTTAATCCAGCATGCTAGACTCCCAGCAAAAGCATTCCAATGGTTATAAAGGCCAGAACATGATAAAGTAGGCTGCTTAGTATGGATGTTCTGCATTTAGCTAAAGGCATGTACCTTCTGGGCACAGAGCCTTGAAAATACCAGAATTTTGTGTGTATTTGTAAAGCTTGTTAGTGGATTTTAGATGGAGAGAATGTGGTTAATGGAACCAAGGACGTACAAAGCTCAGATCATCTACAGTAATTTTGAATTGTTTTTTAATGTCTTCTGGCGTCTACAGACTGCATCAAGATTGACAAAGACTTTATCACTTGAGCGGTATTCTCATTGCTAGTCTGGCAGAGCCTCCACAATTCAGAGAAATACTGACAGTTCCTACCCAGAATATAGGTCCCGGGTCTCTATCTTTCATGATAAAATAATCAGGTCACATTACCTGGGAAATTTAGGTGAAATCAGATTATCTACTTACTCCCTTGTGCATAAATTGTTTTACATTTCTATACTCTGCATTTAAGAATGAATCCTTATCAGTCTGTGAAAGAAACTCTGTATTGCATTTGATAGGTGTTCCACAGCTTCCACACTTGCTCGGAGTGGTGACAAACATGCCAGTATGCTGGAAAGGACGTAGCTGAGAAAGAACTAGAGCTCGGTCACTAAGTTACACACTTCTCCATCAGCTTACAGGTACTGAACAGCCAGTTTGTCAATGGTACCAAAGCATCTAATTTACATAAGGCTTAACTTCTTTGAGGATCCAGGTTTGAGGAATTTAGAATTTTTAAAATGTTTTTTTTGGTATGCTGGTTATACATAAATGTGCTAGATCAGAGTTGGAAGCGTTAACCTGTATTGCATCTTCCAGTTTAACTACCGAGATGGGAATGAGAACCTGTAACAACAGACTGTTACCACCAGACCTGAATTTTGTGAAAGAAACAAGGATAATACATTTTTTACTTACAGAAACTGTCTACTGAAGCAGCTCAACAGGATTAAGGGGAAAAACACAGGGATAATCTTAAGTTTTAAGTAATCTTTGATTAGGATACACTCTCAACTATATTTCAAGATTGTATGCATTCACACAGAAGAAGAGAGCGTAGCTGTTTTGTAATGCATATAAAACTGGAAGGAAAAGGCAATTAAACTGTCAAAGATAAAATCCATCTGTTTGTCAGCTGGAGGGAAAGGGCTGCACAGTCATACCACATAACCCAAACAACCTTGGGATGTAGTCCCACTTACCCTTCCACTCATTACAGTACTAAGAACACGTATATTTGCAGTATTCCTCCTGACCAGGTAAGTACATTCAGGAATGAAAGAAAATCTGATTTCTGTTCAATAGTTTGAAGATCTCATCTTCTGGCAGCATTAAAATCTGCAGGAAATGCTATGGCAACGTGTTTCCATGAGGACACAGCAAATAGTTATGGCATGTACCTATGTATTTGACATTTGAAGATATGAGAGTCGCGCAGTGGGGTTTTAAAAAAAACTAAATACAGCTTATACAGTGTCTATTCTCATTAATATGTATCTAAGCACTCCACAAAAAAAAATAATCACAGGATTTAACTAGGGATGAATAGGACTCCAGCCATAAGCTGAAGCTCCTCATATGATACTGATAGAAGAGATAAATCTGTATATAGTGGCTGGTCATAGGGTCACCAGTTGGATGGAGCTATGAAAAAGATAAATACAACCGAGGTTATATCAGGCAACGCACTTAAAGCAGAGATGTGGAAATATGTATGGCACAAAGTGCTGGTGAGACCTCTGGAATACCACGTATGATTCTGGTCACCCTTGTCCTGAAAAGATAAGCTCAACTGAAACAGATGCAGAGAAGAGCCACGAGGGAAACAACAGCCTACCTGACAAGGGAGAAAACAGCTTGGCTTGCTCAAGTCTCCCAAAATGAGGGCTCAGAGAGTGCATGATTGTTCTCTGTAATTGCACTTGGGCCAAAAGTTAACATCAAGGGCAGATAAAATAAGCAGTGCTAGCGCAGGAACAGATGGGGACAGGCTGACTGTAAATTTGATCTGGAAATCCAAATGTTTTAACTCTAAGAGGACTAATGTGCTGGATCATTCTTCTAAACAGAAACAGTGCAATATATTCATAAACCAGGAGACCAGTATTACTGGTTACCTTCAGAAGGCAACTGAAAGACAACACTAAGAAGGCAAACATCATTCTCAGATTTGTCTGTCGGACAAAACTGCTAACAATTTGCTCCCATCTCTGTATCTCCGTCCCAAAAGAAATACTAACCGTAATGTGATAGGGTATGGTTGACTCCTTCTGACTCGGTGATTTGTACAACGTTGCCAACCTGGTTAAAGAAAAAATACAGATAATTATGATTAGTGAATACAATAATAAAAATTCCAAGTAACCAAATTACCAGACCCAACTTTTCCCACAATTGTGGTGTAGGTAACCAGTGGAATTCCTATGTATTCTTATTTTCATATAGATCAGTTAAAATGTGGATGCCAAATTCCCATCCTTACATGACCTGTCTGCTCAAACCCAATGCAGAGACCTACTAAAAGACTGAATGACTAATTAGCCTTGTTTCATCACAGTACTTGATCACATTTTTGGAACAATGACCATTATGAATTAATTCCAAATGCCACTTTCTTAAAATGCAAACAAAAAGAGTTTGGAACACAACTCTTTCCTACGCCATTAAGCAATCATTTGTTCATTGACCTCTCCAAGTTGGGAGATAGCCTCAAGAATTCAAATACTTCTACGGAGTTATTTTTTTTCCTAAGGATTTCACAAGCCTGTCAATATAACCCAGTGGATGGAGAATAAGATGTTCTGAGCCTGACCTTGCCACTGACATACAGCACAACCTTGAGAAAATAATTTCCCGTGCATTTCTCCTCTAACACCTCCTTGACTTTGTGCATTTCGACTCTGAGCAATGCATCTTGATTTGTGCTTATACAGCACCGAGCCCAATAGACGCTTGCATAATATGTACAGATAGAAGATTGCAAAGCTGTGCAAAAGCAAGGTATTTTCTGACCAGTCCCAGGGCTGCCAGTCTGCACCATGCCCACCTCCCCAAAACTTACACTTACGTAAAGCCAACACAGAAAGTGCTCTACTCTCTGTATCAAGACACCCTGCCAAAGATCCTGTTAATTATTTTGGGGTTTTTATTTCCCTCCCTGAGGTGCCATTCTATTAGAGAGCGCATAATTACAGCCTGAGGAACACTGCCACTTCATATTAGCTACACAGGGAATTCCTCAGAACATTTAAGTGGAGGGTTATACCTTACAAAATAGCCTAAATATGAAGCTGCAGAAGCCATGCCTTTAAAAGTGCTCAGCTGGAGCTGTGCTGCGTGCCTCTGACTCAACAGGCTCTTTCCTCACAACAATGAAAACCCTTATAATTAAGCTCTGATATTTTCAGTAGTAGAGAGAAGGAAAGAGACAGGGATCATATTTGGCCAAAGCACAATTAAAACAAAAAAGGCAACTGGATTCTCAAATGGTCATCCTTGTGCCTCAATAACCTACTATAAAAACAACAAACCCACGATGGATCATCAGGTGTAGGTAGTTTGTGTAAAAAAGACGCAACAGAAATCTAGCTATTTCCACCTTTTACAGATAGGCAGTTGTAATCGGAATTGCTGTACTTCTGCAGGCTCTGCTCTGTATTAGCTGCATATTTAGAACAGTAAATAAAACATGTTTGCCTGTCTTTGGCTTGCTTTCTGGAACCCGCATCTATAACCTTCCTAGCTGTGTTGCGGAAGGAAAAAAGCTCTTCACTTTTGATATATAAAATTAACTTTTGTTCACTCTGCAATCATTATGTTGATGCAACTTCGCTCTTATAAAGACTGTTAACTAATCAGTGATGTTAATTTAATTCCAAATTAAACAGCCTGCTGTAATCATTCTGCATTGCCTTCAATCTTAGAATTTAAAAAAACAAAACTCCACAAGAAAGTGTCACTGTATTTCGCTTTCAAGTTTAACAAGCAAAACTATGCACAACAACATTCCAGTAGCATTTTTATTTGCTGTTTGCAGAAGATTAGGGAATTGAAGCAAGGCTTCTTAATCTCAAGTTGCTGCACTGTGATACTGTATACAAGACAAATTTAACTGACCAGGAAAGAGAAATGAGCTTGCAATATACTGAAGAGGGGAAAAAAGAACCAGGAAATAGAAAAGATCTCACTGCAACAGACAGAACTTCATACTGTTTTTAGAAGGGTCATCCTCATTTCTTTGGGCTTCTAAAATCATCTTCCATCAGTCAGCTTTGCATTGGCAGTAAATGCAGCTCTCTTTGTACCGCTCTGCAGGTCGTTGTAACTTGGTATCTGCATAGCTGTCCAGTTTTGTGGAACCATCCTGCTGCACTCAAAAGCAGAAAGCTCCAGTGGGTGCCACTGAGGCTCAGGGGTCGGTCTGTCCTCCTCAGAATCACTGTCTAGGTGAAAAACCTTCTTTGGCGTCTTTGGCTTTGTACTGACTGGGGCCTAAAAGACTGAAGCAAAGAAATTCTACTCCCTGCTTACAAAATGCAGACAGTAAAAAAAAAAAAAAAAAGTTTCTGCGTAGCCACCAGATCCTAAATTCTGTGTCTGAGCAACTGCCATTAGGATATTAGATTCTGATGAGACACGGCACTTTGTCAGAAACAAAGTACAGCACTGCAGCAAGCTGACCATGGTGAAAAGGAGGAGCACAACAGTTCAGGCCACACTGTCTCAGGCTGAGCTAAAAAGCTCTTCTTGAGCCTCAGTAGCCTGGGACATAGCAAACCAAGAAGTCAAATTCAAATCCCCACCTGGCCACTAGGGCCAGCCTGAAAAGGATTCTCAAATGTCACACTTGTCAGAATTGCGATGTACCTTACTGGCCTTCACTTACCTCTGACTGTTGTCCCAGTGAAAGATTAAACGGACAGTAGCAGCATGGCCCCAGCTTTCTCCTGGGTGACACAAAATGACAGGGCATTTTATCCATCTCCTATAACAGCACCAGCATCAGTAAGCTGAACTGATATTAGACCAGTCTTCCAAAAAACCCCATGATTAAAATATATATACCTTTCTTGCAGTAACAAATCACATCTTTTTCATATGTGCAAAGATTTCACAAGTTTATCAAATATACTCCTCTGTATTCACAGTGTGTTTTACAGAAAGTCTGATGCAAAACTTTCATATTTGTAAAAAGATTTTGTATATACCTAATAAAGGACAGGTATGAGACAAATCTTGCAAACAGAGGCAGCACGAAGAAAAGATTTTTCTAATTACTACTAAAGAAGTCTAGTGAGTATGTCTAAATCCTACTTCAAAATTGCAGTATTCTGTCTGTCAGGCATAATTATGAGCAAACATCACTCCCTTTGGGATACAAGCTTTGGGAGAAAGTCAATGATTATTAAAGCATTAAGGGCCCCTGAAGCAGTCGTCTGCTTCTGATGGCAAAATGCAAACGAACACAACCAAAAGCAAGGAGAGGGGCCACAGCAGAAAGAGAGAAGGAAGTTTGGATCGTTATCCTGTTTGAGGGGAAACAGTCCTACTGTTTCAGTTCACACATGACCACAAGCTCAGTCCATTTATAGACAGTTTTATTGGGTGTTTTCCTCCGTTTATCCCAGGAGACAGTCACTAACCCAAAGACTGCATTTTAAAACAGTCATTTGGGTTAAATGCGGCAAGCCTCCTATTCACCAGTACCCAGCCCTGAATTACTTGTTGGTCTCCACCACATCACCAGCCCCATGGGCCCCACGTGCTCTGGTATTCGTTACAGCACAGAGAAGAAGAAAAAAGATTCAACTGTACCGAAGACCCAGACCCCCTAGGCATCTTGCCAGACCTTGCTCCACCGTATCTAAGTTGAGATTAAAGCTTTTGGCTATCAGATACGGTTCCGAGTCAGAGATCAAAACGCATTTTACAATGAGTACGAATTCCACACCAGAATGTTTCCAACTGTATCGAATATGAGAGAAAAATGCTACTGTAAAATGAGGTATTTCTGAGTTAAACTGGCTATAGATTAATATTTGACCTCCTTTCTAAACACATCCAGTAGAAACGTCTAGGAACACCCAGCTTAGCTATCACTAGTGGGAAAGAAAGCTGTCCCCTTCATAAAGCTCTTGACTTAATACCTTGCAGCATCTGTGCCTTTTTTTTTTTCTTTCCATAATTAAGAACTTCCCTTCTGCTAGGAAGCTGAATAAGAGTTTAGAGATTAATATTCTTGTGAAATCTTGGAAAAGGCTGTTTCTAAGGCTTACCGATCAATGGGGAAAGAGCCTATTTAGGAGAGGCAACAGGATCGATTTTACTTGGGGTTTTGCTGCTGACCCCTCCCTCAATAGTTCCTTTGGCTACAACCAACCATGGAGGACTAGGAGGTTCTTTCACCTTTTCGATGAGACTGTTGAAATAGCATCCCTTCAGAGCGGGTCATAAAAATCACCTGTAATCCACCAGCTCAATACTTGCACCGAGTCTATGGAATAAATTCACAGCAAAATGAAAACCGCTTTGTACTACTCTGAAATTCTCAACTTGAGATATTGCTGGCCAGGATGAAGGGAATATCTCTTAGCTTAAATATTTTACCAACTGGTACAAAGTTGCATTTTTGCAAGGGTAGACGCTACTCGGTTTTACAACACTATGTGGTTAAGTACACGTTCTGGTGAGAGTCACAATGAGTTTATGGTCAGTACGAGGTTAAGTCACACTAAATATTTGTAAAGAAAATATGTGCAGGACAATACATGAGATCTTTGAATTATAACCTACTCTGAATGCCTTCACAGTCTTTACTGTCCCTGTGACTCAATAAACACAACAGCTCGCAAACAGCGCTGGCTATTGAAAAAACCCAGACGCTATTAGCTTTAATTGAGTTTGTAGCCAGAAAGGCTGCCAAAAACAAAACATCAGAGAGCAAGAGGCAAAAATGACAAAAAGGGTCAGATACTGGAAGCTGGGTCTTTATCTGCATGCACAGCTCAAAATTCCACATTCTTCACATTCTCAAAGGAGCTGGGCTGTATTTGTTCATTTTATCTTACATCTGTGTCAAATGGTTCAATGCCTGTACAGACACTGAGAACATCTTTGCCTTTGTGCTGTTCCCTTCTTCTCCCTCCCCTCCCAAACAAGCGAATCATTACTTAGGTCACAGAAACTGAAGCTGTGGACAGAGAATTTGTGCCCTTTAAGTGCATCATTAAATAATATAAAGTTACAACCTGAAATAAGATTTAAACACTGAGCATTTTCTTAATTTCTGCTAATCTCTACTTCAGAAGAACTGTTCTATTTTCCCCGGTGACCACAGGAGCTGAGTGTACATGAGATGCTCTGCTCATTACAGGGCAAAATGGAGCAGGCTGTAAACTCACTATGGGCAGGCTGTAGTTGAGGATCCAGCACAGAACTTCCCTCTACATGGTAACTGCAACGGGTAGAGAGTTCCAGCTACACAGTAAATATGAAACATCTTTGCAAATAATTAATGGAACATGTTCAAGTGTAATGGCAAAATAAACAATTTAAACTGTTTTTGAGAGGCGATGACCAATTCTCAGGGAATTCAGAACACTGCAGCACAGTTTGAGGTGTCCAACCATTAAGCCGTGTTCTTCTGTTAGTGCTTTAACCTGTTCATCACCACGCTCCTGCTAGAGGTTTACTGCCCCCAGGTCCATCCCTCCTTTTTTTGTATGATCATTCATCAGCCAATTTCAGTCTAAATTACCTGATTTATTGATGGTTTACTTATTAAATACCTCAAGCGCATGTGGCTCATTTTTGGCAGAAACAGACTGGGAGAGAATCGCATAAATGGCTCAGCCAGCACACAGAATGCGGCAGCGACCTCCAGCAGGGGTAGTGGCCTCCTTAGCTGACACAGCTGTAGCTGGAACAGAGGTAACTCCACAGCCTAACGTCATCCTCAGGGGATGGCTGCGATACATCAGCTGCACATCTAAAAACCTACTTAGTCAGAGAGTTCTTAGCGCCCAGTGCTTCCTCATAAAGGGTGATTCAGACATCTTAAGGAATACCAGTATCAAGTTTAGTATTAAAAATTCTTCTTTAAGAAGGAAAAAACATTCAGCAACATTCCCAATCTGTGAGTTTCTGCAATCTAAAAAATGTCCTGACTTCTAAAATATTTGTAATACCTTTTAAAAAATCTAACCAGGATTCTAATCTGCACACTGTGTATGTGTTTAGAATCAAATTTGATAGTTGCTAATTATAATTACAATGCTGACATAGATAAGTACTACTGTAGCTTTCCACAATGCTAGCAGTTCCAGATGTGTCTAATAGTTTCACCATGGGTTCTGCTACACTGCAGAAATTCAGCAAACAATTTCATTTTCACCATATGCAATGCCAAAAGAAAGGAAGCCATATATTTGAAGATTAACTCAGTTTTCAACTCACAAGCTAAACACCTACCTAAAGCGGGTACCAACGTGGACTGTCTTTGTCCAATCCTTGTTGTCATTTGGTTTGTCAGAACTACCTAGAAGAGGAAACAAAAGCAAACAAGAAAATCTCCAGAAAAGCAGCATACTGGTGAGAGGGAAGAGAGGGATTTTTCAAAAAAGCATTTTATGAAGTTACTCAGTCAAAACTCTTGCCTACTGTATGTAATGAAGCTTTTGTGTTAACGAGAAGAAACTGTAAATGTGCCTCATCTTTCCTCAATAGCCAAAAGAAGAGAACCCAGCAAAATGTATTTTCAGTTGGCAAAGAAGGTAGATTTCTTTCACTCAAGACTTTAAAGAAACCCAAATGTCTCCCTTCCCAAAGGATGCACACTCTACACAACTTGTATATTCCACCATATTTGTACTGAACACTGACTGGATCTGTATTTAGATGCACATGGCTTGTACTAGCCCTCTATGAAGAGACAGACTTCAGTCACTGTGGCATAAATGAACTCGGTGGTGCTGCTCAAAACATGCATAAGCCTAGCGATTAACAAAATCTCTGCACCTTGTAGTCTAAAAACGCGCAAGTGGGTACAATACAAAGCAGAATGAAAGTGAACAGACAGAGCGGGGGAGTGTTTTTGCAGCACGAATCACTCGTAGGAGGTTCACAGACAGTCTAGGTTAGATCCCTGGTAGAAGTGGGGGTGGGTGAGACAGAAAAGAGCCAGAAATGTTAATTGCAAAGTTCATTAAAAATGAAAAATAAAAAATTGTACCTATCTTAAACCCTGGGGGTTTTCATTGTTTGACATGTTTATATGATTCTTGCTTGAACAGTCAGGAAGAGTGTGCTAGAGCAAGCAGTTCCACTGAGCACACGGGGCACACACCAAAACACTGACACAGCTGAAAGCCCCAAGACACATATTGGATATTTTAGAGAAGTAACTCATCGTAGATGGATGGTAACAGCCCCAAATAGGCTCCCCACCTCACTGCTGGAGATGGGCTGGTCTGGGCATCCGAGCACAGCCCACTGAGTTCAGCCTTAGAAACTTATTTCCTACCATATTAGAGCATTCAGGCTGCCCAGCTTTGCTGCCCGACAAGCCGTCTCTGGCTCACAAGCTGAATTCAGACTGCTTGCAAGCTCCACGGAGCTAACTCAAAAACTAACAGGGCCACTCTGAGCTAAATCATTTCTGAAGCTCTGTGATTGATCGCTTCTTTAGCAAGTGTTTGTTCAGCAAGCGTTTGTACTGAACTGCTCACTTGTTCCACAGAAATAAGTTATATATGTTTCCCTTGACCAAAGGAAAAAAGACTGTACAACACAACTGCTCCTGTTGAAGGTCACCAGGTACCCAATTTATAAGTGAAAGCACTCAGAAAACTGGAGGCTGTGCAAATCAAGCAGTTGCATAACGTTCGTCTCCCTTGGTATCCACACCAGCAGGAAGAAGCTTCATAATTCATGTGAGGGCAAGGAGAGGTGACGCTTTCAGACCAAGCCCAATCACCAAACCCAGGCGGAACATAGAGCTGTGCTCTTTCCCTTCCTGCAGCTATCAGAGGAAGCACAAGGGGAGGCTTATTTTTAGCAGTTAGGAACAAAAGCCAACTGCGCGAGAGAGTTGTGGGTGACAAGGTTGCAAGTCACCTGGAAACAGATACAGGGACAAGCACCATTTTGAGACTGTGCAAGCTCTAATTCCTGAACAATGCTTTTCTGTGCTGTAAAAAGACTTGCCAAAACAACTTCTGGAACAGATGTAGCTTCTGAGTGCCATCTGCTGGCTACGCAACTGCAGATTTCCTGGCCTCCATATTGGCGTAAATGACGTAGAAACAATGCCCAGGAAGGAAGCTATGGGTTTCCAGGGATGCCAGAAAAGCAAGCCAAACTAGCAGGTAAAGTGGTTTTCCTCCCTAAGAACAGTTCTTCTGCAAGACAGTAGCTTAGTTTTAAATGAAGAGTGGAAAATTATGTTGGAACTGCTAAATACTCTGACGTCTTTTAATGCCTGCGCTTTGTAGGTAAAAGTCACCAAAGAAGCACTCTTTGTCCAACCAAGTCGTTAAAGATGACAATGTGAAACAGCATGACAAACCAATATGCTGTCATTTAATTAAGATCCACAGGGCGCATTTAACGCAAATTTTACTTATTTTGGCAAGTCTAGGAATTTTCCACCTGAACAGCGTGATCCATCTGTATTTGCTAACCAAACTGGCAAACATGAATGCAGAGGACATTCCTGCAGTTTTATTTTCCCATTTACAGACAATCACAAATCACATTTGCTTAATTCTTTGTAATGTATTTCTTCCAAAGTAGCATCTTTTGTGACTTAAACCCGCCCCAGACTTACCGCTGATTTATAATCATTTGCTATGATAATCAGCTGCTGTGCCAGGCCGTTCAAAAGCCTCGTTCGAAGGGAGAGGTCCTCGAAGTCATGGCGAAAAGGAAATGCAATTCCATCAACTACCACCAGTCGGACCTAAAAGTGAAAGAAAAGGAAAAACTACCATTACTATCCTACTAACCAATGACAAAAAGCAGCAAGATCTCTCTTTAAGTGCATTGGAATGTTTTATATAAGGTGATGACAGTTTTTTGTATCATACTCAGGTGTGCAAGACAGTATAATGCTTACTGTCTGCCTCTAACATATATATATATATCAATCAGCACTCCACGAGAGCGCAGGGTAAAGAGCCTCAAGCTCCAAACACGCTGGTACACTCGCTAAGCGCAGTATTGCGTTATGCACAGATGCTAGCTCAGACCATAGCTGCACTAGCTTAAACAAAACGCTGCACTAAGCTCTCCCATTAGTTAACTCAGCACAGAGCTGCCCTTTTGACTGTTTGCAGTTTCAGAGCTCGCTCACTTACAGCTACCTGACTTATCTCTGCAGCACCTGGTACAGAATACAAAATAACAAAGCTGGACTTAAAGCCTTGCAGAAGAGAAGCTGGAGAAAAAAAAAATCATTAAACATCAGAACTGTACTTCAGTCAAGTCTCTGTGAACATTAACTTATCTCACCTTCTCCCTCAAAAATTAAATCCAAAATTAGAATACATGCTGTCTGCAGTCACCGTTAACTCATCTGATTCTAAGGCTCATATCAGCGACCTATCTTAGAATCTTAACAGATAACTTACAGATATTCCAGACACTATGCAATGGAGCTGCGTACCTATCTTGCCTGAAGATGTTTGCTTTGCTGGATTATTCCTTTTGCAGCAATCATTAGCTGAACCTAGAGCACAATGCTGCTGCTGGCTCATCTCCCTCAAGACACTATATAAACATTAGTCTGGGATTTTGATTTATTTTAACTTCATTTGTTGTAGCTGTTTTGATGACCCAAGTTTGAAATACAGAAGGGAGATGGATAGTCTTACAATGTCTGCATGTTCAGATGTCGCTCAAATCCGAGGTACCTACAAATTCTTGCATTAATGCACAAGATAACAAATTGGAAACAGCACAAAAAACCTGATTTTCTGTATTATTGATTTAATTCATTTCTGGGAAGTAGCTTTGTGACTAGAACATACAAGCCTGCAGCAAACATCACTCTCTGAAATGGCCCTGGGGCTCCTACTGAAAAAAAATAAAATTAAAAAAAAATCTTAATTTGAAAAAGAAGATTAAATAGTCACAACTAAAAGAAGATATTCTTCTGTTTTCTCATTTTTCCTCCTTCCTGCAAATTCTTTTCTATGAGCCTGTACATCTTCTCATGCAGAATTTTTTGGCTTCAAGAACAATCAATTTAACAGTATAAACATGACTCATGTTAGAAAGGAACATATACATAGTTATATAACTTGCTTATCAGATGAATATGTCCAGGTAGGATGCAATTTAATTTATTTTCTGCCAGCTGCACTTGCTATAAAATAGCAAGCAAGCAGACCTAAAATATTTAAAAGTAGGCTATATAGAGAAAGCTTGGTAACACATGCCTTCTCCATGTCTGGTTGTCTCTACCAAACCTTAAAGAATTGGGTCTATCAAGAAAAGAAAATTTTCTCACATAGTCTTTTTCATACTACTGGTATTTCTCATATTATTAACGAGATCTCAAACTGATTCATATTTCCAAATGACACTCTCTAGAACTACATCCATCTAAAAATAAAACCTAAAACCTGGAGGTTTCCTGTGGTTGCAGTCTCAGCTCCAGGTCTGCACAGGGGGATCAGACTAATTTTAATGAGAGCTGGACTGCGATGAGCAATCTGTCAAGTCACTTATAGCCTGTCCAAGGAACCACCAGAAGGTCTTACAGTTCTCCTGCAACCTTCAGTATTTCAGGCTCCAGGCCAAGCACAGATAATCAGCACAGATGGTACCCGAGAACTGCAGCCCAATGTAACTGCTAATGAAGCCATGTACTTTCCACAAGAGCAAACACAACAGGGCACCGTTAGTACCTGGCAGAGAAAGGGAAATACCAGACTACACTAAGCAAAAGTAGGACTCCCATCTGCGCTTTCAAGAACATAACAGCTTCCAAAAATGGAAACAAGATGCAAAAGACAATCTAACTAAACAACACTGATCTGTGCTCTGTTAGAATGAGGCACAAGTCATCTTCCCTGAATCCCGTTAGCGAGTGATCTGCTGGACAGAATCTAGAAATCTGGCAGGGAGGTGGTGAAAATCTGCCTTATAATAGCATTTCGCTAAGACACTAGGTACTAGGAAACCGTTTGGCTGTAGTCCACCCAAGAGTCAAGCTGCAGGCTCTGGTTGCTTGTGGCAACAGAAGATGTATTGGAAAGAAGAGTCACTTTCTGGATGCTAAGATGGTGCAGGATGCTTCTGGCCCTCAGTGACCTTCTAGGATGAAAAAAACGTCACTGAGTCTTTCTGATCCCCCTGCATCATGATCACCACACGCACACCTGGCTCAGAGACTCTGGTAGAGCAGTTGTGTGACAATTCGTAACTCAGTCGGTGCTCACAGAAATGCAACAACATGTGGCAACACAGATCAAGTATCCTCACCTCTAAGTGGAGATTCAGGATGATGGCAGCAGCAGTAGCAAAAGCAAATGACTCTCGAGTAACTGGGATGGGAATGATAAAGCAAACAAGCAAGCGTGCGTAACACTTGTATTCTGGCATCAGCCAACGTATTACTGTCGAGCTGACGAGGTACCAAGGTGTCACTCGTGTTACTCTCATTATACCAGATTAGTATCCCTGAAAATCTTTGCTGTGAAGATGAGTCATATCTTCTGGTAAATCTGCAGTAACCCTTACCTTTGAATGCTCTGAAAGGAAGTCTGGGAGAAGGTAGACCTGTGCAAGAAGCTCTATGTAGTCACGGCAACGGAAGTAATATATGTGAGAAAGGATACTTTCAAGAGAGAAAGTCTCCAAAGCTTTTAGATGATCTGAGAACAAATAAACAGATGAGTAAATGAGTCAGAAGTCTGTACTAGCACATTGCTACTTTCTTCATTCTAGCGAACTATGGCTTCCACATATAGCAACAGCAAAACTCCCAGAAACGGAAACAGTCAAGGTAAAGAGTGTGGGGAACATACCTTCCATCTGGCTTGAAAGTCAAGGAGGTGGTGAGCAGATGCTATCTCAGCATTTGCACACAGACACACCGGAGCCTCCAAGGGAGTGCTCCAAAAATGAAAAATTTCTTTCTGAAAGAGAACTTTCCAGTAAATAATTTTCAAGCCAGAACACCACCAGAGGACAACACTGACTATTAATCATCCATTGTTTAATGTACAGGCAGTGGCTCATTTAATACGGTGTCCTTTTACCTCTGTTCAAAGAGAAGTTTGCTGCATAAAATGCTCCAAGAGTAACGTAAAAGTTTTGTCAGTATCCCTAACACATTGATGACTTATAGAATAAAACTCTTCATTAAATGCAAACTGGCTATATTGACCTTATGAAGCAGCTGAATTCCAGCTACAGTTTTACAATACAGGGCTTCAGCAGCAACACTGCCCCAAGAAATTCTGCCATTCCTCTTCTCTTTCCCCAGCTGCGCTTCCTGTCCTTGAGTTGCAGCATTATCCCTCAGTTTTGCTGACAGAGTTGTGGTTTGGGTTTTGATGTACATTTAATCATTAAAGCAATCTGTTTTTTTTTTTTAAAAAAAAAAAGCCCCAAACCCCACCAATCATCATGCAGAAAGAGAATTACTCTTAAAGTAGATCAGCTCAGTGTGCAGCATGGCTCCACAGTCATACTGACGCAGTTCAGGGTATGATACATACAGGTGGAAATAAAAGGCTGGCAGCAAAAAATCCTTAAGCCAGCACTGCTGCTGAAACCCTCAAACTGTAAAACTGTAGCCTACAAGACACTCATTTCACTCCGATCCTTCCTTACTAGGCAGAAAGGAACGACTTAGCAACATACCTTCTTCTTGATGAGCTTCAGCAATTAGCTGGCAATGCTGCACACAGGCAGTTGCAATATCCACTACTCTGTCCACCATAAAACTTCCCTCAGTATCAATGAACACTGCTTCTCCAGCTACGCCCCCGAAGCATTCCGGGATCTGTACGTCTACTGCCAACTGCATACTGCCATGGGAAACAGAAAAGAGATATAAATATTTATACCACAAAGCTCTGCCCTCCCAACTCACTCCTGAAGTGACGTTTCTGCTGCCGAATACATGGAACAGGAAGCAGTACAGCCATTACCATGATTATATTTATAACGCTGCAGGAGAATCAGAGACTGCAGTCATGACAAGAAGAAAAATGAACTCTCTTCACAGTTAAACTAAACAAAGAGAAGTGATTCTCAGTAGCACAAAAGTAATCTAAAAGTAAAATACCATAGCTGTGTTTTCCCAACACCAGGCGCTCCACAGATCTCAGTAATTTTTGTTAGTTGCACACCACCTCCCAGGATATTGTCTAGTGCTGAACAAAAGGTGATGATGAAGCCCTGGGCTTGCTCTTCTTCCAGAAGTTCCAGTGCTGTGCACTTTCTGGTGGCACCCGATCCCCCTGCAGTCCTTGCTGCATCACTGTGGCACTCCTGCCTCACAACCTGCAATGCTTCCAGCGCCTCTTCTTTAGAGATTCCAATTTCTAGAAGAGTCAAAATCATGAAACACTGTTTTGTCTTTATAAACAGTGGTTTATTTAAAGTATGAACAGATAATTCAAGTCTTCTGACAGAACCTGATCGTTGTGCCGTGTAACACAAAAATATTAATCCTCTTAATATAACTATGTGCACTCTGGAACTAATGATGCGATTTTCAAAAGAGCTCAGAGCAATGATGCCCTGCGTTCAGGATTCAGGTGACAGTAAGGAAACTGCAAATAAAATAATCAAAACTGCTGTTCACAGGTGTGGATGAGATCTGGCAGAGCAATTCACCTGTTCTGCCCTGAACGTGCTGTCACACTGATCTCATTTGAGGCCAAGAAGGTCCTGTAAAGGGAGTCAGGCTGCAGACTGGTGGCAGTGACACCTACTGATCCCGCTCTGAATTACCAGGGTGCTCCAGGGCTCAGCACCTTACGCACCATTTCCAGATCTGAAACACTGGGCTCATAGCGGAGATGAGACACCTGCAAATACTCGTGCGCCTGTTCTATACACACATACCTCAGGATCTGGCTACTTCACTCTGGTCTTCCAGGCAGAACTATTACCACATATTATCATAGATAATAAAACTACGGACATGATACGCTTACGGTGGCTGTGCAAATCTTATTTTAGCTTCTTGAAAAAGGCAACTTTTTGACTTCATAGACACTTACTCGTTTAAAGCACACACACACTCAGGGGAGGCAGAGGAATGAGAGACCGAACCCCCTGTTCTGCACCCCACTCACACCCACCGCTCCGTGCAAGAAGAGTCTTCTATCAGAACCCTGGGGGTTTGCTTATTTATATTTCTTTGCTCAGGCACGTGTGAGTCAATAAAGATTTACTTTGCCCATCCCAGGTCGCAGTGAGGTTTCTCAGGGGAGCTGCCCCCTCACTGAGGATCAAGGGCCTTCTCCCCCCAAGCTGCGTAACACAGCCAAACCCTGCTCAAACCCCTCCCGTACAAGCTCGGCAGAAGGGCTGAGGGAAGGGCTGCGGGGCAAACCTGCCCCGGGGGGGATGCTCCGGGACAGGCGGCCTGCGGGACAAGAGCT
>VWZZ01003509.1:0-12500 GCA_013399095.1 Psophia crepitans
TGATTCTATGATTCTTTCACTCAAAGAAGTTAAATATGGATTATAGTCTAAATAATTGCTCTTAGAGTTTTTGTCTACAGGCACTATATATATGGGGTCACATTGATTTTGCTATTTTTTTTAATTCATAGGAATGTCATGGTAGTTGATTTTGTATTTGGCATAGGATGATCATATTTTTTATCAAACAATTAGAAGACAGTGGTGGAAGTAAGATCAAAACTTCTGTTACATGCTTTCAAACTTGTGTCTAAATGGATTTATTGTCTATGTCTAATTATTTCTTATTATTTTTTTATATGGATGAAAAATATCTTAAGGACACTTTATGGGTGGAGTATTTGGTTTATCTAAATACAAAATTATTTTTTATTGAGCATCAGTTGAGAAAGGATTCCACTTTCATTGGGCTAAAACTAATTTGGAAAAGTACTTTAAAAGGGCAAAATTTGAGTGGTGGCTAAGATGTAGAACCTGTATCTAACATTTCTCAAAGAAAATGATAGACAAGACCTATAATTCATTGACAGTGATATTTTACCTAGTTAATTATGTACTGAATGCATATAATTGAATTAACACGAATACTACATACTCAATAACTTGTGTACAACTGCACTGAAAATGCAGGCTGTGTGTGAAGATGGAGTCTCAGCCAATGCTTCTCACATTTTGACTTACTAATCACCATCACTTCATATATAACAAGTATTTCCAGAACATTTCTATAGATTAGCTGTATTCTCCCTGTATGAAGAAGGCAAGCAAACCAGTGCGCAGAACCCAAAACTGTATATATTGACAAATCTTAAGTACTTTAGTAACAATTAATCATGTTCTGTCTTACAGTCATGGACTGAGTTTTACTTGAAACCTTGAATATTGATGGATATAGTGGCATTTTAAATATTAGAATAAATGGAAGTAATGAAACATTTTTTAGCTAAATGTCTCTGTGACATATTCAGACTTCATACACAAACTCATACATAAACAAATTAATAAAATATATTGCTCTTTTTCAGTATGTTTTGAAAACACACTTCCAAATAAAGACAATTCAGGAAAAAATGGTTAGAGTGGTGACGTAGACCATTTCATTTGTTTAGTAGCCATATTTAGTTTCTAAACTAACTTAGAAATTGAGTTTTCTATTCATGTTTCATGCTTTGTCATATAACCCTTTGCATTTCAGAGGGCTACTTGCTACAGGAGTAAGCACAGTATAATGAAACGTTGGGTGCAAGGATAACTTCGTGTCTTTTTTTTTTTTTTTGTCAGTGAACAGAAGTATTGTCCAAGGAGAGGGGTGGGAAAGACTATAATTTCGTGATTTCATAAGCATAGGTTATGACACTTAGGGACATGTGTGTGTGTGTGTCGGTGTGTGTGTGCATGTATACACCTCAAAAGTATTTTGAAAAAGCATACTGAATACAAATTAAAATGTATTCTTTACTAAATCTTCTAATAAATAAATTCAAGTTCTTTATCATGGTAAGTAACTGTTTTCAGTTAATTTCTAGGTTTTTCCAAAGAGCATGAAATGTGATATAATAAGAACCAAGGCTACTTTGGGACGAATTTTATGTCTGGGATTGACTCAACTCTGTTTCACCTTTGTTTTCAGGCTGTTGTTTTAAATATCTTTTTGCTCATATGGGAAGTGAGATTAAATTTTAAGGAGGTCTTTATGGTTTGTCTTGGTCCACTCAAGTTGTGTAAGATTCAATGATAATTTTATTTGCATTGGTTCCATCTAAAATTCAATTTGTGGCTAATTCCTAATAAATCCTACTGAGCATGAATAAAATGTTAAATCATTGAAGGTAGTGACTAAAGGCATTATTTCTTCAAGGTTACAGAACAGAATGAAAAAAAATTGCATTTCTTATGTAGAAACCATAATTTGGTAAATTTTTAATATACTTTTTTGGTTTATATTATTCTTTTTTAATAGCACATTAATTTTGTTTTTGCAGAAATCACTTTTAACTGAAGTAACTGCATTGTCACAGAATACGATACATTTTTTTTCAAATATTTTCAATTTGTTCTTCTTGACATTTTATGTTTATGTGCAGTTTGCATCTTTTTTGTTTTTCAATTTCAAATGTAACGATTTTGACATTTTTGTTACATTTTTTTTGTACTAGTGTTTTTTTATTTTTGAGAATCTACTGTTTTTGAATTCTCTTTTTTTCCTTTATTCTCCTCCTTACTATGATCCCAGGAGCCAACACAAAGAAAAGCGCAGATGATATAACCAGTAATGATCGTGGTGAAGATGAAGGTATTTTTTGTTTTTTCAAAGCTCGACCCTGATGCATGAACATAAGCTTTTTAATTTTTATTTTGATAATAATAATTATTATTATTGTTATTGGTGTTATTTCAACATGATTTTTAGTCCCTTATTTGCAGAAGCACACTTCAGTGTGCTGCTTTATTTTCTTCTTTAGAAATTACTTACTTTGTTTTTCTTTTTAAAATCCAAATTAGTATATAGATGACTGCAGTTCCTCTGAGACTTAGGCATAAAGGTTATTTCCTAAATATGTGTGAAGTGAGTAACATAAATATTATTTGAAACCACATATGTTTTATCCCCTATTATTTCTGAGGTTGAGAAAATGGAATTTAGAAACATGCATGTGCTGTTTCCCCCCTACACATTTTGCAAATTCACCTGTTCGAAATTCATTAAAAACTCACATATAACCTTCCTTTCACTTCCACTGTTTCCCCAGTGCACATGCTGTACATTGATGCAGTTGAATTGTGCTTTGTCTTTGCTATTTTTATTTACTTATTTATTTTTTTCTCACAGGATGTGGTTTATTTCAGGACAAAAAATAAAGGAAGCTGTTGATGTTGCTTTATTGTTTTCTTCCTGTAATCAGCTAGCCTCTGAGATACATTCATTCTGACTCTGACCACATTCCCACTGAAATCAATGACAATCATTTTCATTGACTTCTTTCAGAGTTGGACTGGATTCCCTGAAAGGAAATGTTAAAGTTCACAGTGAAGTACCCCCAAAAAGTTTTACAAGGAAATACTTTTTTCTTGCCTTGGCACAGCAAAGCTATTTGTGATGCACTGAAATAGAAAGAAGTCATGAAATCTTCCTCTATTCTCACCCTTCCTTTTTATTAAAGTTACACTGACAGTGTATTTTACTTTATCTATTTACCAAATTAAGATTTTTTTTTTAATTAATTGAAAAGATAGCAACCTTGGGTAGTTTATTGGTCTTTTTCTTGGAGACATGTGTTTCTTAATTCTTTCGTGCTTGGCCAATATAAAGTGTTAGTTCTTCTATATCTTTTTCCTATTTTCTTCTATCTGACACCAGTTCAAATAAATCTAAAACATTTGTCCTCTCTGTTACCCTTAGAATCATGCATACTACAGTGAGGACACTATCTCCTCTTTTTCTGCGAGTTCAGCTCAATTGTAGTTACTCTATTCATATATAAAATACTGTAATAAAAATCTCTGGTCTTTGATTCACACTGATTGCCTTCTACTATATCCCTTCATTGTTGAATTACACTGTTTCTTATAACACAAAAATGCTGTGCAGAATACTTAAAAATTACTTTGCTATTTTCTGAATATCACCTTCTGAATATCACAAGCAAAACCAAATTGGCTTTAAAACGTTAAGATATATATTGGATTATTAATATATTATTATTCAGGCTTCTTTAAAAAATATAAAATGCTAGGGTTTCATAATGGACATTACAAGGGCATCCACTTTAGATCTAAGCACATAAAGCTCACATGGAGCTCATTTCCTTTATGTTGGAGCTAATCGTGTTCCCATTGAAATGGAAGAGGAAACCTTCCATTGACTTCAGCAGTTAAAGATTCAACCCTGAGGTAGAACTATGTAATAAGGAGAGACTAAATACAACAAATCATGCAATGAGACCTTGGAGAGAGAAGGGAAAGGTAATTCAGTAACACAAATAATTGTGTTAAATAGTTGTTACTTTCATTTTTTGAGTGCTTAACTGTGCCTTCACAGAAGAAACACTTTCATGTATGTGGTGGGTTGACCTTGGCTGGAGCCCAGGTGCCCACTAAAGCTGATCACTGATTCCAGGGGTCAAAAGACAGGGAAGAAAAGGTATAGTGAAAGGCTTGTGGGTCAAGATAAGAACAGGGAGAGCTTGTTCACCAATTACTGTCCCGGGCAAAACAGACCAGACTTAGAGAGGAATTAATCTGATTTATTACCAAGCAGAACACAGAGTAGAACAGTGAGAAATAAAACCAAATCTTAAAATATCTCCCCCCACTCCTCCTTTCTTCCTGGGCTTAACTTCACTCCTGATTTCTCCTTCCTCCCCTTCCCTCACCCTGTAGCGCAAGGGGGTGGGGAATGGAGGTTGTGGTCAGTTGATCACATATTGCTGCCACTTCTTCCTGCTCAGGGGGAGTCCTCACACTCTGCCCCTGCTCCAGCACAGGGTCCCTCTCATGTGGAACAGTGAACAGCTCCACGAACTTCTCCAGTGTCCTTCCCACAGCCTGCAGTTCTTCATGAACTGCTTCAGTGTGGGTCTCTCCCAGGGAGTGCAGACCTTCAGGAGCAAACTGCTCCACCGTCAGTCCCCCACGGTATCACAAGTCCTGCCAGCAAACCTGCTCCAGTGTGGGCTCCTCTCTCTGTGGATCCATAGGTCCTGCCAGGAGCTTGCTCCAGCCTGGGCTTCCCACGGGGTCACAGCCTCCTTCAGGTGTCTCCACCTGCTCCGGTGTGGGGTCCTCCATGGGCTGCAGGGGGAATGTCTACACCCCATTACCCCTCTTCCATGGGCTGCGGGGGGACAGCCTGCTACACCATAGTCTTCACAGCAGGCTGCAGGGGAATCTCTGCTCCAGTGCCTGGAGCACCTCCTTCTCCCACTCCTTCTTCACCTTGGTGTCTGCAAAGTTTCTCACATCTTCTCACTCCTCTTTCTGGCTGCAAAAGCTTCCACGATTGTTTTTCTTTTTTCGTTCCTAACTCTGTCACCCCAGAGGTGCTACCACTGCTGCTGATGGGCTCAGCCTTGGCCAGCGGTAGGTCCGTCTTGGAGCCAGCTGGCATGGGCTTTATTAGACACAGGGGAAGCAGATTCCAGCAGCTTCTTGCAGAAGCCACCCCTGTGCCCCTTGCCTCCCCGCACCCTCCCAGGGCTACCAAAATCTTGCCACGCAAACCCAAAACAATGTACTTTTCTGAAAATGCTGAGAATAAAAATAAATACATCTGCTAGAATACATCTCATACTGCTTTACATGATCTGTTTAGTGGCTGCATTACTCTCATAGTCACAGCAATTAAAAAGATCTTATCACAAAAGTTTTGTTCTGCTGCTCAAGTACAACATATAAATTCCAACATGTAAAGTATCTATCTTTTCATGTAAGGAAGGTGGATTCTGTAACAAGCCTTAAACTCTGACAGCTAGACCGGTGTACATTGGAACCTAAACATGAGTTTCTTGCACTCAGCTGACAATGTTTTACATTTAGGATAGCGCATACACGTGAGTAAGGTAAAACTGGGCCATGGGACTATGACCAGTCAAAATTTACCTTTAAATATGCTCAAGTCAGTTTCATGTATACATAATATGTACATGATGGTACCTCATTGCTGATCACAGTTTTGGTCTTTTGAGTATTTTCTAACAAACCTGAGGAGAGGGAAGAGTTTTGGAAAGCTTTCAAACCCAGATACCCTACCTCTAGGGATTTAGCTCAGCATTTTCTTCTTCCGCTTCCCTTTTCCACTGTTCGATATATACCTATCATAAGAGAACACTGTTCTTTTGTGGTTTGGTGTTGTGGGGTTTTTTTTAACACTGGTTGAATAATCAGAAACTGTTTTCTCTTATATGTTTTACTATGTGATTGAAAGAAGTGCTCCTATTCCTCATGCAAATACACTGAATTATTTGTAAAAGGTGTGTATATCTAATGGCAGCTTGGTGAATTGCCCTTTGTTTTTTAAAGGAGCTTAGCCCTTAGTTCCCACTGTAGAGAACACAAGTTCCTGATTTATGTAGTCTGAACCATCTCTGGGATCAGGAGCCTAACTTTTTGGTTATTAGAGGAACAGAGATGAATCCAGTCCTAAATATATCCCAAATCTTTGATTAGTGCATCTTTACAACTCACTCTGAAGTATGAAAATAGTACTTTCAATTTAATTAAACTTTCTTTTAGAAATAAAGACCCAGCGTTTCACCTGTTTAAGTGTAGTCAAGAGGTTTTTTTGTGTATACAAAAGATCAGCTGTACCATTAAGGAGCATTAACTCAAGGCTGTTCTTTAAGGCTTAACTGCTATGACAAGAAAAAGTACAACAAAAAAAGACAGTGTTTGCTTTAAATTAAAAAAAATCTGGGCCATGAATTCAGATAAATTTTCTTTTGTTTGTTAACTCCTAGACTACTTGAAAGAAGAAACAGTTTACTTTCTTTACTTCTATCAGAAAAATTTGATTTTGTGATATTATCTCTTACTGAACTATTGGGAATATAATTTCAACAATTATTTCTCAGTGAGGAATAGGAAAGTATGGATCATTATTGTAATTTTATTATTAGAAGCATAGATATTTTTAAATTGGCATATACTTTAATCAAAATATTCTAAAAAAAGACAAGATTATTCCATAATTTGATTTTTCTCTTTAGGCTTTTAGACATTTATATTTAAATTAAATTCCTTGTAATATTGAAGACATTTCAAGTGCTCTGAGAACATTTCAGAGGAAATAGTATTTGAAGTTACCAAGATAAATATTTAAACTATTAATATTAGGTTTGTAGGATGATCCTGAACTGTGTAAGCTAACTGATTAAAGTGATGGCAATGCAATTGAAAATATAAGAAATAATTAAGAATATTTTTAGCACTGTTATAAATTACTAATGTCATATATCCTTATTTTTTATTACTGTATTATGTTTCCCTTACTTGAATTTTTTCAGACATTCATGATCAGAACAGCAAGAAACCTGTCATGGTCTACATCCATGGAGGATCTTACATGGAGGGTACTGGCAATATGATTGATGGCAGCATTCTCGCAAGTTATGGCAATGTCATTGTTGTCACTCTCAATTACAGGCTGGGGGTTTTAGGTAAGTGGCTCTTTTCTTCATCACCAATTGCACAGAAATATTTGATTGCTTGTTTTATCTACTGATCGATCATAGATCCTTGGGACAGTTTTGTTTTTAAACCAAAACATTCTTGGTGATGGATTTTCAATTCTGTTCAATATTTTTGGGAAACTGGGCTAAGCTACATTCTTGTTGACAGCTGCCTTCAGCTTAGATAAAAATTTAGAATTGTGTTAGTCCTAGTTTGCTTATTTGTTCTTGGCTCAGTGATTTAAAAGGTTTTGAGAACTGTATCTTTTTCTTATTAAAATCTTCACAATTCCACGTTAAGAAAAATTAAAATCAAGAATGCGTATTTGCCAGTTTCAAAACAGTTGGTAATGGTAGAAAGACGGAAAATGTTACTATGTATCTGTATTTATTATTTTTGTGTGAAAATTGTTTTTTAGGGCAGAAGATATAGAGGTAATACAGACAAAACAGACTATATACACTGATGGAATTTATGTTGCAGGTAATATGGAGTCAAGGACTTTCAAGGAGTAATGTAAAATTATCTTCCTAAATATAAGGAACTCTATAATTATGCATTATAATATTG
This sequence comes from Psophia crepitans, assembly GCA_013399095.1. NCBI lineage: Eukaryota > Metazoa > Chordata > Aves > Gruiformes > Psophiidae > Psophia > Psophia crepitans. The sequence goes on from VWZZ01003509.1 coordinate 7,738, forward strand.
AGAGAAAGTAATACTTCTGTCTTTCAAACAGAACAAGAGCTGTGTCTTCTTGACATCATAAATATTCCTCTGTTGACGTTAGACTGAATAACAAAATAACCTTAGATCCATAACATTAAACCAAGAATCTTTTCTGCCTTCTCTGTGATTCCAATTCCAGGATGTTTGCATGTACCAGGCTTTTCTCCAAATGAAGGTTTATTTATCAAAGTTTTAGTTTTCCATCAAAAACTAACCTAAATTTTGCTCATAATAGCAGACATTGGAAATATTTTTTATCCTAATGGAAAAACATATAATTTGTATAGAACAGCATATAAACTGCTCAAATGTTCATATTTCCAACGTTGTAGGTATGCAAGACAAAGTATAGTAATTTTGTTTGTATGGTTTTGATTGAGAATGACTTTTACAAAGATTTTAATCTTTTTTTTCTTGATTCCAAAGCTCATCTATATTCTTGTCATGTACTGTTTTGGTATACAGGAAACTTCATTTGCTGAGTTATCTATTAATGTGGTTAATGTGTTTCAACAATATTCTAGCTCATCAGGGTATTGAGAATTTTTTTCTTGGCCCTGATTTTTATTTTTGTTTCAATAAAAAAGAGTAGCTTTTCTATGACAGATTCAGACTTAAAGACTGGAATATAAAAAGATATTTTGATACATTTATGCATGCAGTCTTGGTACTCAGAAACACCCCTAAAAAAGAAGACAAAGAAAAAAACAGGAAAGTAAAAATATAAGTGAAAACTCAAGACTCTTAAAAAGAATAAATAAAAAATGTTGTTGTCATCAAACAGAGTGTATAGCCAGGAACTTGGTAATAATTATTTATCTGTTAAAAAGGTCATGTAATAGATCTCTTACAAGGTTTTCTCCTGGTTTCTTAAAACTAACTTTGCTGAAGGATACAGATGATTATAAGTAGTTTAAAATGTTTCATTGCCTCATATAAATCTAAACAAAAAAACCTGCAATACTTGCATTGATTAACTCTTATGTATTTATATTGAAAACCAACAAAAAAGGGAGAAAACCACAGAATGTTATATATTTATATTGTGGCATTTGGGAAGAAAACCCAACACAATACAGAGGCATTCATATAAGAAACTGAAAAGTAATAACCGAGGATTTAAATGGATTAGCAAAAATACAGTGCTGTATTTGGCACTAAATACTACTTCTCAACAGTGGCAACTGTAACTTTTGAGACACTATGGAATTTGTTCTGTGTTATAGAAGGTCTATGTTTAAATTAGAAAAACAGAAGATAATACAGAATATGCATATAGCACTTAAAAAAATCAGAGGAATTGTATTTTATGAACATATTTCTATTTTTTCTTCCGGCGTTAAATGTAAATGTGATCCTTGAGAACTCATTAGGTTCTGCCTAGATACTGGAAGATGTTAGGTGAATTCCATGTATTTTTTTCTTTCTTCATAAGCAAAAAAAAAGAAAGAGAAAATACAAATTTCTTCAGGTAAACGGTCGTATGGAAACCAAACATGGCTAGTCATAAAAATTAAAAAGTAGCATAATTATTATGACATACAGTTTGAGGGATGATAATACTTGTATCCATTTCTTCTAGTCTGCAATATCTTCTTTTGAAAGAGATACTTATTTCTGTAAATCTGGTGTGTTTCAGTTGCATTTGATTTGTAAGTTTATAGCTAACAGGACACATTCAAACCTGATTGTAATGACAGAGGTGTGCAATTCTATCACTATTATCACATCCTGTGATGGAGGAATATGTATTGAATTAATGACAATCATGAAGACCATTATATATATATATATATATATGTCTTTCCTTTGTCTGGAAAATTATCACTTCATTGGACCTGAATACTGGATGTTATAATTACCATAAATGTTCTTTCTGTTCTTGTGGCATATTAAATTATTTTCCTTTCAGTCTATATTGTGTCTTTAGAAGCAATAGATAGAATATCTATTAGGACTGCATAGATAATCACTGGATGGTGTTAGCCAGAGAAGTCATAGAATCATAGAATGCTTTGGGTTAGTGGGCATCTTTCAAGATCATCCAGTCCAACACCCTGCAATGGGAAGGGACATCTGTCATTACATCAGGTAGCTCAAAGCTCCATCCAACCTGACCCTGAACACTTCCAGTGATGGGCTATCCACAACTTCTCTGGGCAACCTGTTCCAGTATCTGACCACCCTCATCATATAAACAATTTCCTCCTTGTATCTGATCTAAATTTACCCCCTTTCACTTTAAAACCAGTGCCCATTGCCCTGTCAGTACAGGTCTTGGTAAAAAGTCTATCCTCATCTTTCTCGCATGCCCCCTTTGTATATTGAAAGGCCCCAACAATGTCTCCCAGGAGCCTTCTTGTCTCCAGGCTGAAAAACCCCAATTCAGCCTTTCTTCATAATAGAGGTCTTCCAGCCTTTTGATGATTTTGTGGCCCTCCTCTCGACCAACTGTAACAGGTCCATGTCTTTCTCATGCTGGGAACACCAGAGCTGGGTGCAGTATTCCAGGTGGGGTCTTATAAGAGTAGAGTAGAGTAGAGTAGAGTAGAGTAGAGTAGAGTAGAGTAGAGTAGAGTAGAGTAGAGTAGAGTAGAGGGGGAGAATCGCCTCCCTTGACTTCTGGCTACACTTCTTTTTTCACAGTCCATGATATGATTGGCTTTCTGGGCTGCAAGTACACATTGCTGGCTTCATTTTTTTCATCTACCACTATCCCTAAGCCCTTCTCCACAGGGCTTAGGACACCACTGGTTTCCTTTTGGACACCGAGCCACTGACTGTAACTCCTGAGGACATGGCCATCCAGTCAGTTCCTTATCCAGCTAACAGTCCATCTATCAGACTCATATCTCTCCAATTTGGTGGCAAGAGTGTTATAGAGGACTGTATGGAATGCTTTAAAATGCCTCTAAAATGTCCAGATAGATAAAGTCAGGTGCTCTTTCCTTGTCTGTTGATGCAGTCACTTCATGATAGAAGAACACCAGTGTCCTGGTTTCAGCTGGGAGAGAGTTAATTTTCTTCAAGAAAGTCAGTATGGGGCTGTGGTTTGGGTCTGTGCTGGAAGCAGCGCTGATAGTGCAGAGATGTTTTTGCTGTTGTTGGGCGATGCTTACACAGAGCCAAGGACTTTTTCGGCTTCTTGCACCGCCTTCCGGTGGGATGGCGGGGGGTGCACAAGGAGTTGGGAGGGGACAGACAGGACACCTGACCCAAACTGACCAAAGGGACATTCCATACCATACGACGTCATGCTCGGTTTATAAGGGGCTTGGAGGAAGAAGAAGGCGGGNCCTGATGAGGGGGACGGAGCGAGCGTTTATGTGGTCCCCAGCCAACGGCTGGAGTAAAACCACGACACCAGATTAGACAGGCATGATTTGCCCTTGGTGAAGCCATGTTACTGTCTCTAATCACCTCTCTGTCTTCTGTATGTTTCAATATAACTTCCATGAGAATCTGTTCCATGATCTTACTGAGCATGGAGGTGAAGCTGACTGATCAGTAGGTCCCAGGGTCTTCCTTATTACCCTTTTTAAAAATGTGTGTGAAATATCTTCAGTCACTGGGAGCTTCCTCTGGCTACCATGACTTTCCAATAATGATGGAAAGTGGCTTAGCAACTACATCTGCTATTTCCCCCAAGATCCTGGCATGCATCTTATTGGGTCCCATGGACTTGTGTATGTTCAGGTTCCTCAGGTGATCTTAAACCACAATGGGAGGGACTTAATTCCCCAATCTCTGTCTTGAGGTTCAAGGATTTGATAGATGTGGGAAGAGAGAGTACCAGTGAAAACTGAGGAAAAATAAATTGTTGAGTAGCTCAGCCTTCTCCATATAGTAAACATGAACCACGAGGTTTCCTTTGTTGGCTTGCCCTCTAATTTTCACCCACAAGGTCTCAACCTGTTCATCGCTGTTTTTCAAAGATGGCTGTGTGCAGTCAATCCTTTTTTTTACATGAAGGGTAACCCCTCACCACCATCTCTCCTTCCTTGCTTGCCCGTTATGAGCAGTTTATAGCCATTGATTGCAGTGCTCCAGCAGTGTGATTTATCCCACCGTGCTTCAGTGACGGTGATTAGATCGTAGCTTTCTAGCTGTGCAGGGGCTTCCAGTACCTTTTGTGTGATGCCCATGGTGCATGTATTGGTATAGAGATGCTTCAGTTGGACTGTCAACCATGTCACTTTTTTAGAGGAAAATTTTCCAGTTCCTTTGGGCCATTTCATCAGTGTTTTCCTGCTGGTTCCAAATATATCAGCAGCCCCCAGATCTTTTCTGTTATGCCAAGCTCCATCCCTTTCCCTTGCTAAATCTAGTTTAAAACTCCATGTAAGTCTGGAGAGTTTGTTGGCGAAGCAGCTTCTGCCTCACTTGGTGAGATGAATCCCTGCAGAGCAGTCAGCAGCCCGACCACTGGCAGAGTGGGCAGCTCTACCTGCCTTCATGAACTGCCACACAAACAGCCAATGCTGCTCCCAGCCAACACTGTCCCTGTTTGCACAGCCTGTTTGTGGTGCTCCTGGTAGCTGGCGTTCCCCAAGGGCCAGTTATATGCATCATCCCGTGGTTTGAACTGCTCCAGGGATCACCAGCACTGTCCCACTCCTGCAAGACCAGTCTCCTGCTGTCTGGTACTTCCTCCACCAGCAGCTCAAGGGAGTTGAGGGCCCAGAAACCTCCTCAGTCCCAGTCCGCTGGGGACCTGACAAACCTCGCACGGCTCTTGGCAG